>JASTWP010001640.1:0-45000 GCA_030770255.1 Temnothorax ravouxi
TTTCAACTTTTACTAATGAAAAGGTTTTCCAGCCAAACGGTAAGAGATACGAGGTTGGCCAAGAGGACCAAAGTTGCTCCTGTCGTCGAGTTCTATAAGGAAAAAATGCCAAAACTAAAAAAATTAAATTTAAAACTTTTTTGTAAACTTTGAGGCTGAGTATCTTTATTTTTAATACCGAAAGAGGTACTGAAATTTATACCACGCATAAAGCACACCTAAATTAACGTATATTCACAGTTTCAAGAAAATCCTAAAAAAATCGATTTTCTCTAGTATAAGGACGAGAGAACGTCCTTAACATATCATCTATGTAAAATGTAAACAATGAATAATAAATGGATCATCAAAGATTTATATTTCGTAAAAAATATCGAAAATTTATAATTTATAATAAACCTACAGAAGGACACCGATAACTTAACAACAATTTATGACAAAATAATAGGCATGTAACCTTCACGTGTTTTTAATAATTTATGTCCTTACGCATTGTGTTTTCCGCAGTCGCGATATACGGACGTGCTTCCTAACACGCTCCATATACACATTTAATTTTATACTAATTTGACGTCTTGTTAATTTATTTTTTTTTACTTTACTAACACTTACATCGTTATATTTTGCTGACAACGCACTAAGCATGTAAGTCGCTTCTGTTCTTTACTTTTATAGTTCCTATGTTATTTATAATATCTAAGCGATCGTGTTACAAAAACGAAATTCTTTTTCTGCGTAGTCTTCGGTTTCTGACTTGCGGGAACAATGTTACGAATTGCCTGTCGAATGCTTGTGTAAAAGTTCACCTGAAGAGGGTCCGAATCTGGACCAAAACGTTGTGATTTTTTATGAATAAATATATATGCCAGTTATAGTTAACTGAAGTTTGTGATTCTATTTATAATTTTGTTTGCAATTTTATTTTTAGTTGCTATTATCTAGTTTGGGAACAGTATATAATTAATAAATAATTTATAACAGTAATGCATTTAATCTGATCTATTCTCTTCAAAATTATCTTTTACTTTTGTAGAATCCCGGTAAAAAACTTTTTATATAAAAACATATCTAAATATATAATCATATAACACATATTATATAAAATATTATATAAAATATATATGTCCATACTGTTTTTTTTTCTTGTATAATCTCTGTTTGTATGTACAAGAAAAACAATAAAATAAAGAATTAAAAAATAATTAAAAAGATAATTTTTGCATTGTTTTTTTTTTTACAAAAAAATAAAATCTGTGCAAATGTAAAAAATTTGCTCATATATAATTATATATAATCATATATTAATTATAAATAAATATTATTACAATTATATATAATTATATATAATTATAGTCCGGTCAATTTAGCCTAAAAAATAGGGGTAAGGTTACAATAATTCCGATAGAGCTGAAAATTCGTACGAATGTTCGGAACACCATTATAAATGAACTGTGAAAAGTCCCCATACATCCCGTGCCTGGAAAAAATTTTATTCAAGGTCAAAGGTGGCGAAAATGGGTTTTTTGTGTTTTTCAACCGAATGGTAAGTTTTATCATAAAAATAGCTTAGACAATAATTGTAGATCGTGCAATTATCTATAATAATTGTCTCTATACTTTTTTCTGTAAAAGTCACCGTTTCCGAGATATAATCATTCAAAAAGTTGAAAAAACGGTGTTCTTCATAATATGCACACGTTTCTACGCCACCTGTGAGGTAGTGTACTTGACGCGTTTTTTTTAACGTGGTTTCCCCGGTAGGCCTATTCCACGAAAGTAGTATAACTAGGAGAGTTCTGCCCCGGAGCGCCGAGGGGGGTGAGGGAGGGGGGTACGGGAAATCCCCGGGGGTGAGGGGGAGGGGTGAGGGGCGGGGTATCGGGTTACACAAGGGTATCGGATTTCGCGGGGGGGTGAGAGGGAGGGGTGAGGGGCGGGGTATCGGGTTACACAATGATATCGGATTACGAGGGGGTGAGGGGGAGGGGTGGTATCGGATTTCAAGGATATCGGATTACGAGGGGTGAGGGGGAGGGGGGGTGACCTTGGCATACCACCGTGATGACTCACCGGGGATGACTCACCTGGATGACTCACCGGGGGATGACTCAGCCGCGCCGCGGGTCCGTTCCGCCGCCGCCGCCGCCGCCGCCGCTGCCCCCGCCGCCGCCGCCGCCGCCGCCGCCGCCGCCGCCGCCGCGCCGCCGCCGCCGCCGCCGCCGCGGGTCCGCGCGGGGGGTCCACGTTCGCGTTCACGGTCGCGTTCGCGTACGCGGTTCGCGTAGGCAATCAGCGCCTCATCCGCGAGAGGAAATCGGGTTTTCATCAGGCGGAACAGGTCCTCCCGCGCGCGGCCGGGCGCGGATATCGTGCCCCCAAACGAAAGCGCCTCATCCGCGAGGGGAAATCGGGCCCCCATCAGGCGGAACAGGTTTGTAACACTTTGCGCGGACTCTACGAGCGGCCCCGGGCTTGACGTCGTGTTTTCGTACTGAGGAGCTGGAGTTACAAGATATCGTAAAGTAATCATGTAAGATTGAAAGGCTGTATGTTACGTGATTACAGTCCGTCTTGCAACTCTAACATTAATTTTGGTTCAGTTTAATGAGGGGAGTCCCATAACCGCGACCCTCCATCTCAACAATCACACAGAGCGATTAACTACGTCGCCAAAAGTAACGGTGGAGTTGCAAGACGTAAAAGTAATCACGTAACATACAGCCTTTTAATCTTACGTGATTTTGTTACATATATTGTAACTCCACCATTAATTTTGGCGAGGGGGAACTCCACGACCGCGATCCTCCATCTCACAATCACAAAACAAAGGCGATTAACCGCGTCCGCCAATCCCGAAAATTATATCCGCGCGAACGGCACGTTTAAACACGCTCGCAACCACAATGGGACTGAACGCAATGACGGTTGAAGAAGTCGCCAGAGAAAAATTATTATGGCGGTGTATAAAACTGATAGTCGCAATACGTATCGCGCTACAAAGGCGAGACAAAGACGAGCGCCGACGTCCACCGGATCATCGACGCCTCGTTTTTAATCTAAGTTATGATATGTGATATTTTGAATGTAAATTCACGCAGCCGATGCTCCGGCGAACGTAGCATATACGGCTCGAATAGAAATGCGTGCGAGGAAAATATAGTTGGATTTATACTTAAAAAAACAATCCATCTACGCAGTACGTGAAAAGACAAAGGAAAAAAATGACGTCATCGGGACGATGATCGACCCGATAACACATCGAACCTGTCGGGACATGTTCATTGTAAACAATATTTTTCTAGGAAAAAGGGGTGTTATCGCGTAGACTAAACAAATTCGCGCTATTTTTAAGACGTAGTACGCGAGACAAAGGAAAAGATCTTTTCAAAAAATCAGTTGGAGTGAGAGAGAGAGCAAAGGGTATATAACGAGGGATGAAGCGCATCGAGCCGCAGTAGCCAGATTTTTTAGAGTGATACATCGATCGAAGAGTATCGCGGTTTCTTCGTTATTGCATTATCATGTGCGAGTGCTCTGTAAAAGAGAATCTTATATCACTCAATCGCAACGATGTTCGTCCTGCTGTCGAGGCCTTCGGACATTCGCGATTTTAGCGCCGAACAGTTACAATTCGTGCCGAAAACCGTTCTGCTGCAAATGTGCGGTGATCACATTTACTACGTGTGGGACAAGCTTCCGGAGCATATAAAGGCGGATTTGGAGGTGCAGACTTATCGTCGCTGTGACGAACATTACAACCAACCGTGGCAGCGAACGCACATCGACGGTCCTCGCTCCGATGATTAAAGATTGCGCCGAATGTCAACGAAACAAACATTAGCTTTTGCGACGTGAACAATTTTGTTTTTCACAACAGTGAGCAAGAAGAAACGGTGCTTGTCTTTGTGCTAAATAAATAAAACATGGAGCAATTGGAGCAAACCGAACGCGATCTGTTGGAGCTGTCCGACCAAGTCACTACTTTGGGTGAATTTTTCACATGGGCGCTGCAATGCGTGGAATTCATCGAGCAGCTCGAGACACGAGCTCGTGACTTTCGTAGTAGTGCCAAACGTCCGCGGCTCTCGATCGGGCAGAGGCAATCGTTGGTTGCCAGAATAGCGCGACTCGAGGGTGCGAAGTCGCGATTGGAAAGACAATTTATACATAGCGGTGGCGATTACGCGAACGCCGGTAACAGTGGCGACACGCGCGCGGCAGAACTCGTATGGCGAGAAATCAACGCCGCTTTCGAAACGCGGATAATGACCGGTGCGGTAATTAATATAGACCATATAGAACCGCGACAGTTTTTGGAAGACGCCTGCAGCGTAGTGTGCAAGCGAGTGCGAGACATTACTAAAGAACATGATTACGTCAAAGTGAACACCGCGTTCAACGGGGAGTTTGTGGCGGGTGATAAACGTGACAATAAGAGTATATGTACAGATAACAAAGAACTGTGTAGTACATCGCACTTGCGCGAGTGGTACGAGCGGCACGTTATCGAGCCCACATTAGCGAAACTCGAGGAGTTCCAGGAACGCGACAGTGGGTGGGCGTTGATTCGAATCCTAAATTTGACAGTAAATGTCAACAAGTACAATCCTTTGCACGCGGGATGTCACCTGGAATTATCTAAAGACATTAAAACGAAGCATGCGGTGATCAATGTGCTGTCTATGGACAATGCATGTTTTGCGTGGTCAGTGGTAGCCGCCTTGCATCCAGCTGAAAGAAATTCGGAACGGGAATCATCGTACCCGCATTATTCAACGGTACTGCATGTACAAGACATTGAATTCCCAATGACGTTGAGGCAAATTAAAAAATTCGAACAACTCAACGATATATCCGTCAACGTCTATACCATCGAGGGAAAGAAGACGTCAAACGTTCTTCCAATACGGCTTACCGATCACACGAGTGATAAACACGTGAATCTGCTGTACGTTAAGGATCCGCGAGACAAGCAATGTCGGACATTTTGCGTGGATTAAGCATCTATCCCGCCTTGTGAGCTCGCAAATTAATAAACATGGACACACAAAGTACATTTGTGATCGGTAGGTATTTTTTAATAATATATTATATATCATTTTATATTTTGTGTAAAAAATTGTATAAAAATTGTATTTTTTTTTGCAGATGTCTTCACTACTTTAGTTCGAGCGACAAGTTGCAGTCTCACACCGAGACTGCCGAAAGGTAAACGACTGCGCTATCAGACTACCGAGCGAGGACAACAAGTGGCTCAGCTTCAAGAACCACAGCAGGAAAGAGCGACTTCCTTTCGTGGTGTACGCCGATCTGGAATGTGTGCTGCAGAAGACACAACCGGATACGGAACACGCGTCATACGCCTATCAACATCATCGAGTATGTAGTATAGCATACTACGTACAGTGCTCGTACGACGACTCATTATCAGCGTATCGATTTCGTCGCGATAACGACTGCGTCGCGTGGTTCGTCGAGGAACTCAAAGGATTGGCGCATCGCGTAAAGAACATCTTGTCCAACATTGTAGGCATGGTAGACCTAACGCGAGACGAGTGGGAGACATATCACAGCGCGGCGAAATGTCATATATGCGAACAACCATTCACGCCAAATGATAATCGTGTGCGCGATCATTGCCACCTAACTGGACGTTACAGAGGTCCGGCACACTCGACGTGCAATCTGAATTATAAGGATTCTCACTTCATCCCAGTAATATTCCACAATCTGTCGGGCTACGACGCGCATTTCATTATCAAGGAGATAGCTGCCGCGTTCGAAGGCAGTATTGATGTACTGCCTATAACAAAAGAAAAATACATCTCAGTTTACTAAACACGTGAAAGACACCGCGGAAAAATCTGATTTACGCAATGATATAAAACTAAGATTCATCGACTCGTACAAATTTCTGAGCGCGAGTCTCGCAAAATTGGCATCCTTTCTAGATAATGATAAATTAAAAATTATACGTTCAAATTTTTACACGTTATCCGACGACGATTTCAAATTATTGACGCGAAAAGGTGTCTTTCCATACGAATACGTGGACAGCGTCGAAAAGCTGGACGATACGTGTTTACCGCCGCGCGATTCATTTTACAGTTCCTTGACCGGTGACACCGTATCCGAGAGCGATTACGCGCACGCCGCGAACGTATGGCAGCGATTCTCCATTCGAACCCTGGGCGAATACAGCGATCTATATCCTGAAAACCGATGTATTGCTGTTGGCCGACGTGTTTGAAAATTTCCGCGACAGCTGCGTCGCGAGTTACGGACTTGATCCAGCGTACTATTACACTTTACCAGGCTTTACGTGGGACGCCTATGTTGAAACATACACGTATCAATTTTCGAACTGTTGACAAACATTGACATGGTTATGTTTATCGAACGTGGTATTCGCGGCGGTCTGAGTCAATGTTCCGGCAGATACGCGCAGGCCAACAACAAGTACATGCAGTCGTACGATTCATCGAAACCGTCGTCGTACCTAATTACTTCGATGTCAACAACTTGTACGGCTGGGCGATGTGTAAGCCATTACCTTACGCGGAGTTTCGATGGGTCGAAGACGTTTCGAATTTCGACTTTAGCGCGATCGCTGAGGATTCGCCTACGGGTTATATTCTCGAGGTCGATCTCGAGTATCCGCAGGATAAACATGACGCGCACACTGACCTACCGTTCTGTCCGACGCGCGATAAACCGCCCGGCAAACGGCAGGACAAACTTCTCGCCACGCTGCACGATAAGAAGCGTTATGTCATTCATTATCGCAATCTGCAACAGTGCACGCGCCATGGTCTTCGCGTCACTAAAATACATCGCGTATTACAATTTGCTCAATCTGAGTGGCTCCGCGCTTACATTAAACTCAATACAAAATTTAGAACATTGGCTAAAAATGAGTTTGAAAAAAATTTATATAAATTAATGAATAACGCAGTTTTCGGGAAAACGATGGAAAATGTACGAAACCACGTCGATGTAAAATTATTGACGAAGTGGGACGGACGATACGGCGCCGAGGCAATGATCGCGCGACCGAATTTCCACAGCAGGAGCGTATTTTCGGAAAATCTGATAGCTATTGAACTGCGCAAACTCGAGGTGAAATTCGACAAACCGATCTACGTCGGTATGTGCATCCTCGACTTGTCGAAGGTGTGTCTATACGAATTTCACTATGAGTACATGTCTCCCCTGTACCGCGAATCGTGTAGAATTATGTACACCGACACGGACAGTTTGATTTATCATATCGAGTGCGACGATGCGTATAAGAACATGAAACATGATATAGTCAAGTTCGACACGAGTGACTACGCGGTAGATAACGTGTACGGTATGCCTCTCGTCAATAAAAAAGTGCCGGGTCTGATGAAGGACGAAAACAATGGTGCCATTATGACCGAATTCGTTGGACTTAGGGCAAAAATGTACGCCTTGCGAGTCGATGGTAAAAAAGACTGTAAAAAAGCGAAAGGTGTCAAAAGCAACGTCATCGCGCGCACCATCACATTTGACGACTACACGCGGTGTCTGAACGATGAGATCGAAATGACTCGACCGCAGTCGTGCATACGATCGAAATTGCACGAAGTGTACACTATCAGCGAGACGAAGATCGCTCTGAGTCCGTACGACGATAAGCGATATATCATGCCGGATTCGATCGATACGTTGCCTTGGGGCCATTATCGCATACCTTTATATGATAAGGAACAGTGAAAATTCATGTATGTATGTATGCAATGTATGTATGTATGCAATGTATGTAGTAGTATATTACGACATATGTGTAACGTAATATAAGGTAGTAGTATAACATATGAATGTATGTATGCATGTAATGTAACGTATGTATAATCGAAGGAATATTAATCGCGCATACTTTTGTATTTTATATTATAAACATATATTAAAAAAAAAAAAGTTGTTATACAATATTATCTATGCAATTGATGTGAATGACAAGATAATTGTTACGACGATTTCAATAATCTTTTGTAATCGAATTATTGGACTCGAGCGCCAGAGGGATTGAAATTATATATAATAATTTCTGTATTATGTTACTTATTAAAATAATATGGAAGGAATATTAATCACGCATATTTTTATATTTTATAATATAAACATTTATTCAATAAAAAAGTTTTTTATCCAATATTTCCATTTATTATTTCCCTATAAACATTTTATTCCTAAAGTACGGCATGTCATTCTGCGTGAACGTTATCTGCTTATTATATGGAATCAAAAAGTTAAATCGATTTAAGTATGTTGATTTAAGCCGATTCGACGACTGCAACTTGACCAACGTAAAACTCTATCTAAACTCTGAAGTTTATCCATACGACGACTTGAATTTGGATTTTGGCAAACACAGATGGACGATTCTGTACGATATGTACGCGCGTTTCTGCAAGAACTACTACGGATACGAATATCTCGAGCCGAGTCTCACCGTTTTCAACATTACTACTACGTAACGGCCCGTTTGTGATCATCGATTGCTCGCGCCAAAACGAATCCGTCAAAAGCGCCACCGTGGATGTTAGACTGGAATTCGATTGCATGGAGAACGTACCGCCGAATACCTCCGCGTACTGTCTCATCATACACGACCGCGTGATCGAGTACAATCCGTTGACGAATGTAGTGCGCAAATTAGTCTGAGTGTTCGCGGCAACGTCGACATGAATATTTTCTCTCTCTCTTATTCCATCCAGAGAATAAGGGAGGGTGGGGGGGGTGGAGGGAGTATAAATCAGATTGTTGCGAGACGGTTTTGCAGAGTTGCGCGTCATTTTTCTCGATCGACGCATCGACGAGAGAGAGAGAAAGATAAAGAAATCTCACCATCATGTCCGTACCAACGTTCGTGGACCTGCAAGGATTCCTCGTTGGGATGAAATTTGTCGTGAAGGAGGTGGCGGTGCTGAGAAAAAGCTGCATTCTGACGCATCACATCTTTAATTACCCCATGCCGTGGAATCTCCTCACAAAATCCGACAAATCGTGCGCTACCTGGTTGATTGCAAATTATCATGGATTACGATGGGAAGACGGAAACGTGCCGTACAGCAAGGTGAAACACCTGATTACATTGGCCGTGTTCGGTGAGGAAGAGGAAAATGACGACGACGACGACGACGACGAGATGCCGACCCTCGTGCACGTCAAGGGATGTCAGAAACGAGAATGGCTGGTAAATTTGCTGGAGAATTATGCGCGAAGAAACCTAATCGTCGAGACTCTGGATGCGCATTATGAGGATATTGAATCTTTGAGAAAACTCGATGACGCCAATACTATGCGATGTGGAAAACATGAAAAAAATTGCGCATTACAAAATGTACTAAAACTATTTAACTGGTGGTCGCGCGCAACGCCATGTTGCCCGATGTCATAAGAATATGCGAGTTTTTTTTAAATAAATTATATATAACTTTTTATAATGTTTTATTTCTTACTCCCCCTCCCCTCCATCATCCTCATCATCGTTAGAGTAAGCTTTACTTCCCCCTCTCCTAAAAAAATCTACTGCGCAGTTCTATAAATATTAATTCCCTCTCCCTCTTTCCCTCACCATATCATTACTTTTAATGGATCGTCGCGTTCACTCGATTAATTTTATATGATCAGTCTCGTTGCGATCGCTTGTACTGACGGACAACTTCTCAGAGTTGAGAGAAAGTGAAAATGTTCTCCTTTAAAGAATGCAACAGCAACAGCAGCAGCAGCAGCAGCAACAACGGTGGAAATCGTATGAATGCCACGAATTATTACGTGCCGATTCACGACGTTGAAACTCAAACGTATGAGGCCAGATGTGATAGGTAAGTTTCTTTTACAGATGAAATGAAACATATAGAGTCCAGTTTTTTTTATATATTTACAAATTGTAATATTTATGAAATAAAAAACTAATTTCATTTCTTTTATACAGCATGTCGTTGAAGCGTCGCGCGGTTCGCATACTCGACAGACGATACGCGCTGACAGCCACGGGATACAAATTTCTCGAAATTGGCATCAACGTAGGCCCACCGAGCTACGTGGAGATCGCCGTTGGAGATCATCGAGGAAAAGAACTGCTGTTATCTCTTGAAACGTGGAATGCACTCTACGAGCAACGGCGAAATATTCATAATTTCTTTCACAACGACTACAAAGATGTATATAGTTTTCTAAACGTTGGATCGCTAACGGTGAGAGTTTGTACGTCGCCGGTTATGAATGTCAAACTCATACGTTTAGAATCTGCAAACGTATACTTGATGATGACCGAATCGACGTTGCATCGTATGTTCGATCTCGATCGGTGCATCAATGCGAGATTCGATCGTTTGGTCAGAATACTTGCGGCGGTCGATGCAAAGTATGCGCAGTTCTCCGATATCGCGTCCACCTTGACGGATCCCAAGGAAGCGTCGACGGTAATATACGCTAGCGATGCGTTCAATACGAATCAGCTCGTCGATTGTGAGCTCGCAGCTTTAGTTTTTAGTACGTAAAAGATATATTATGTATTAAAAAGGAGTTAAATAAACAGGCTTTTTTTACACCTAATTAAACGATGTAATTTTCTTTACATGCATGTCCTTCCCTACCTAAATTTTATCATCGATGCGTTGCGGTCGATCATCGTCGATCCGCCATTTTTTCCATTGTTTTTTCGCGTACTGCGTAGTAAAAATAGCGTGAAATTGTTTAATTTACGCGATAACACCCCCTTTTCCTAGAAAAAAACTGTTGTTTACGACGACGAACATGTCCCGACAGGTTCGATACGTCATTAAAAAAAAAAAAAAAAAAAAACACGCAGCGACACCGCTAAGTGGCGCATGATAGTAGACTTTTTTTTTTTTTTTTTGATGCTGGAAAATCCTCATGGACTTCCTCGCCTCTCGGGGGAGAGGCGAGGGGTATGCCGGACTCTTACCGGCTAAAAACCAGCGGGTCTCTCCCATCCCCATGTGGAGTGCGCCCGGGAACCGCTCTCGCATTGCATCCAGGCGCACCCCGGGGGGATGGGGCCTGTTGGCCCCCCGTCCCTATCTTGGCGGCGAGGGACACCACCTCTCGCCGCCGACCGGCTCGGCGGGCGTGACCGGGTGAGACCCCCCGATCTCACCCTACCCGCCGAGGCAGTTGGGGGAACCCCGTTCCCCCCCCAGCCCCCCCTCCTCTACGAGGCCGGGCGGGCACTCTTCGGCCCGCCCAGCCGGGTTATAACACGAAAGGGGGAGGGGAGCGGCGGCGCCGTCGACGCGCGCCGGCTCGCCGCCCCTCCGCTCCCTCTCGGCCGTCTCCTTCGCGAGCATCACCGTCTCGCAGAAGGAGACGACCGCCCCCCAGGCCTCTCTGTCCCGGACCATGGCCGCGGCCACGGCCGGGAGCGAGAGGTCCGCCCCGATCTTGTCCGTTAGGACTCTGCGCTGCACCCGAAGGCTGCGCACTCGGCCAGGGTGTGCTGCGCGGAGTCCCCCGGGTCCCCGCAGTGATGGCACTCGGCCGTGCGCTCCCTCCCTATGCGACACAGGTAGTCACCGAAACACCCGTGTCCGGTGAGTACCTGCGTCACGCGGTAGGTGAGACCGCCCCACGACCTGCCCGCCCAGTCGGGCAGGATCGGCTGGATCGCCTCGACGACGCGTCCCCGAACGGGAGCGAGGCTGTTCTGCCACTCCCGGAGGGCGCGTTGACGGGCTTGACTGCGCGCCACCGCCCTGGCGCGTGCGACGAGTCGCTCGCCCGCCCGATCCGCCCGCATCCCGCGCACACGCCGATATACCTCGGCGTGCGCGAGGGCCGCGAACTCGATCGGGGGGACCCCAGCCAGAACGGTGGCCGCCGCATGGGAGATCGTGCGGTACCCCCTCACCAATCGGATCGCGGATCGACGTTCAGCGCGATGAATCTGCGACTGAACAAACCGATCCGCGATCGCCCTCTCCGCCCATATGGGCGCCCCGTAGAGGGCCACCGACCGCACGACCCCGTGAAAGAGGCGGCGCACCCGCGCGCACGGGCCCCCTAGGTTGGGTTGCAGGCGGCCCAGCGCGGCCGCCATACCCTCCATCCTGGAGGCCACCCCCACAAAGTGCGCGCGGAAGCGCCACTTTGGATCCAGCGTGAGCCTCAGGTACCTCATCTCGGAGCCCACTGGGACGGCCTCGCCCCCCACCCGCAGGCTCAGGCCCCGGGGAGGCGGCGGCCCCCGCCTGTGGAAAAAGACAATCTCTGTCTTTCTGGCCGCCACCTCCATGCCCAGCCCCCGGATCTCGCGCACGACCATGTCTACGGCGATCTCCGCCGTGCGGGCGACGCCTTCCCAGCCCTCCCCGGTGACCACCACCGCCGTATCGTCCGCGTAGCAGACGGCGGTGGCGCCCTCGGGGAGCGCCAATTTGAGCGGGCGGGTATACCCGACGTTCCACAGGGAAGGGCCCAGGACCGATCCCTGCGGAACCCCGCTGCGGACCGCCACCCGGCTCACCCGCCCCTCCACCCCCTTTACCAACAGCCACCTGTCGGAGAGGTAGTCCCGGACCATCGCCCGAAGGTAATCGGGGACGTCCAGGTCACCCATCGATTCCCCGATCACCCACCGGGGAAGCGAGTTAAAGGCATTGACGATGTCAAGCGACACCGCCAGCGCCACCCCGCCCCGGGCCAGTCCTTCCCCCACGAGGGACCGCACACGGTCGATCGCGTCGACCGTGGACCGTCCCCCACGGAATCCAAACTGGTCCTCCGATAGCCCGGGGCCACCCCCCCACTCCAGGTGGCGGACGAGTCGGCCGACGATGATTCTCTCAAAGACCTTGCCGATCTCGTCCAGGAGGCAGATGGGCCGATAAGCCGACGGCTGGTCCGGAGGCCTGCCCTCCTTCCTCAGAAGGACAAGGCTGGCCTCTTTCCACCTAGCCGGGAAGACGCCGCGTCTGAGGCACTCCTCGAAGAGTGCCCTCATCCGCCCGGCGAAAAACCCCGCGGTAAGCGCCATCACTCGTGCCGGGACGCCGTCGGGACCGGGGGCAGTTTTTTTGCCCCTCAGTTTCCCGACAGCGTCCGCCATCTCCTCGTCCGTGATGCCCCACTCCGGGAGCCAGTCCGGCACAGCGGGCGCGGGAGCGCCCGCATCCTCCCCCCTACCAGCGGGGAAGAGCGTACCTAGGACCGTCTCCAGGAACCGGGGATCCATCGACGAGGTCAGCGAGGGCGCCCAAGGTCGCAACTTCTTCGTCACGATCCTGTACGGGCGCCCCCACGGGTCCTCGTCGAGCGAACGGAGGAGTTCCTCCCACGCCTCGATCTTGGATCGCCTGATGGCACGGCTCAGGAGACTCCGCGCCTCGCGGTACGACTCCCAAGCCTGGTCCACCAGGGCCGTCGCCCCTCGCCTCTTGGCTTTAGTGTAGCCGCGTCTGGCCCGGACCGAGGAGCGCCTCAATTCGGCAATCTCCTCGGTCCACCAGTACGCGGCCCGCCTACGAGGTGGTTTGGCCCGGGGCATCGCGACATCGCAAATTGCGGTCATCGCGGCCCCGAGCCACTCCACCTCCCCGTCAATCACTACCTCCCCCCTTCTCCCCCATGTGACGGCCCTGGCGGCCGCCCCCAGACGGTCCTCATCCAATTGCCTGAGGGACCACCGCTTCTCGGGGCCAGTCCTGCCCCGAGTGGCGAGCGGAGGGCCTCTCGCTCCCACGACCATCTCTATGTAGAGATGGTCGGAGAGCGTCTCCATTTCAGAGAGGACCCTCCATCCGCCGACCACCCGCGCAGCGACAGGGTTTGCCAGCGTGATGTCCACGACTGACTCCCCCTGCCACCGCACCAGGGTGCTCCTCGCCCCCCTGTTCTGCACCAGGAGTCCGAGTGCCGCCGCCCAGTCGACGACTACCCGGCCCTTGGCGCTGTCCGCCCTCGAGCCCCAGAGGGTCGAGTGGGCGTTGAAATCCCCAGCCAGGAGGACCGGGCAGCCGGGGAATCTCCTCACCCAGCCGCCCAGCTCATCAAGGCTATCCTCGACCCTCCGGAGCTCCCAACTTGGTGGGAGATATATTCCCGCCACAACGGTGGTCCCCCAACGGACGACCACGAATCCGCGGCCGTCCCCAAGTCTGGTGGCCGGGGGGGAAACACCGGAGTCTCCCCCCCTGCCCCAAACTATCGCGATCGAGGCGCGGGAGTCCGCGAACCAGTTGGGGTCGCCGGCCGGGACCCGGTACGGCTCGGCAGCTACCCCCAACCCATAACCACGCTCCGCGAGGCTCTGGACGAACAAATCCTGAGCCCCGCGGGCGTGGTTTAAATTGGCCTGGAAGAGTCGGTGCGCCATTACTCCATGGTATTGTCGGCTCCTCCAGCGCCTTCTTCTCCCCCATCACTCACCTCCGTGTCCACTACCTCCATGGCCTCGTCCGCGGAGTGTGTAGCCGCTGTCGCCGGCGTCTTCTTCTCTTCCCTTTCTTTTCTCCCTTTCTCTGTCTCACCTCTCTTTTTGCGTTGCGGGAGCGGGACCTCCTTCCCGTCGGCCCCCGTCATTGCCGCAGCCTCCACCGCCGCGAGAAGCACTCCCCCGGCCGCTGCCGCCGGCACCACGGGCGGCGTCCCCCCTCCTCGGAGAGAGGCCGCCCGCAGAGCCACCGGCGTGCCCGTCTTCGAGCCCACGGGTTTCCCCCCAACGGGACCCGCCCGACAGGCGGGCCCTCCGATCCTATGCCTCGCCGGGCCCCCCGGATCTTTGCAGACCGGGCAGCGCGGCGAGGACGCGCACTCCGCGGACCGATGCCCGGCCAGGCCGCACCGGAAGCTTCGGTCCCCCCAATCCACCCCTTCGTTAGGGCAGCGCTGGCGGACGTGGCCCAGCTCCATGCACTTATAGCATTGGAGCGGTCGTTCCGCCAGCAGCTCCACCCGCGACCACGTCCACCCTATCCTGGCCTTTCCGGCCTTTGACAGGGCAGACGCGGCCGCGAGCGGGCACCTGACCCAGGCTGTCCCCAAACCCGCGGGCCCCGTCCTTACCGGGCCCACCCTCACATCGGCCACCCGGCATCCCCCGGCACGGGCGACCTCCCCCGCGATAAGTTCCGGGGTTGCCGCCTCCTGGAGGTCCCGGAGGAGAATCTCCCTCGCTTTCGTCGGCCTCGTCACCCTGACCCCCTCCATTCCCGAGAGGGCTTCCGACATTGCGGCGGCCAGGCGGTCGGCCTTTTCCGACCCCCCGGCCCCCGCCACCTCAAGGATCAAGGCGCCCGTCCTGGCCCTTCTGGGCCTGAGCCCCTCGATCTCCAGGTCCGCCAGAGTGACTTTTTCCTGGGCCACCCGCATGGCCTCCGCGTAGCTCCCCTCCGGGGCCGTCAAAGCTACGGCCGCTGTGCGGGGGGGCCGCGGAAGGGCGCGCTTCCTTCGTTGTTGTAGCTGCGGTTGCTGTTGCAGCTGCCGCTGCTGCTGCTGCTGCTGTTGTTGTTGCTGTTGCTTCTGCCGGTTCGGCTGCTTCCGCTGTTGCTGCCGGGGAGGGGGGGCGGCGGGCCCGGCTCCCGGCCCCGCTGCCCGAGTCGCCGCGCCCCCCTGTCCTTGCGGCAGCTGGCGGGATCCTTTCGACGGGGTACCCCGCTCCTTCGGCTGCTTCTGCAGCTGCTGCGGCAGCTGCCTCTGCCGTTGCTGCTGTTGCTGCCGCTGTTGAGGGGGTATCCCCTCCTTTTCAGCAGCGGCGGCCTTCCTCGCCTTCTTCGCCGCCTTCTTCCCCACCACCTGGGCCCAGGTTCTCTCAAGCGGGAGACTCCCGGGCCCTTCTTCCGGCGATGGGGTAGGGGCTCCTGCCTCTCCCCTCTTCCTTTTCCCCGGCTGGGGAGCCTCGGCTCCCTCCGGGCCCGAGGTCTCCATCTCTGTGCCGCTCCCGGGACCGGAGAGAGCACTCGGGGCCACGAGCCCCCGCGCAGCTCCAAAGGCCCACGGCACACCCCCCATCGGGGTCTCCGGGGCCACCGGGGTTGCCGGGGTTGCCGCCCCGGCCAGCAACTTCAGGGCCCTTGGCTCCCACTCTTCTTTGATCCAGCTCTCCATGAACTTGGAGAGCTGGCACAGCACCGTCCGCTGCAGGTAGCTCTCAAAGTCCCCTCTGGACTGTGGTAGCCACCCCGAGGCTCCCGCAGCGCTCCTTTCTTCATTCCCGGGAGAGCGAGTCTCCCCGGGAGACCTTCTCTGCGAAGGCGCGGGGTCTAGATCCCGAAGGTCACGGAGCTCGGCAAATTTCTGCTCGAGCTCCGCGATCCTCCGATCCTTCTCCCGCGCCTCCCTCTCCAAAGCCTCGACTTTTTGGCGCAGGGCCTCCGCTCTACGGTCCTCCAAGGCAGGGGGGTTGGACGCCCTCCCGGACAGTATCCTCGCCCCTGCCTTCCCAACCATGGCCGCCAGCCGAAGATCCCTCTTCGACTGGCCCGACAGGTTCTGGACCACGTACGCCAAGTGGTCCACCCTCTCGGCGTGCTTGGCCATTGCTTCTGCGATGGCGGCCGTCTCCTTGGCCGCCATCTCTTCCTCTATTTTGTCCACTGCAGGGAGGTTTACCGCTGGGGGGATGGCGCGGGTCGGTGCCGTCACCGTCTCCCACCCCCCAGGTGAGTCCCCCGCCATCACCATCAGCTCCTGCGCCAATTGGGCCCTCTCCTCCGCTTTGGCCTTGTCCGACTCCAGTTTTCTTATTGTGGACCTCAGCCGGTTGGTCTCCAACTTAATGGCCTTGGCCACCGGGTCCTTCGGGTGCCGCCCCCTAGTCTCCACTCGTCTGGGAGCTCTCGCCGGGGGGGCCTAAAACTCCCGTCGCTTCCCTCGTCTCCCGAGGAGACGACCGAGACGCCGTCGCCCTCGTCATCCCCCCCCACCCCTGTCGAGGTGCGGGACGACGCCGAGGCCGACCGCCCACCGGCCGACCCACCCTTGGAACATTGAGGCCCGGGCCTCTGACTTCGGGTCCTACCCCTCTCCGTCATCGTCACCCCGTCGCCGTCCGTCCCGTCCAGCGTCCTTGTTGTCGTCGTCGCAGACGCATTTTCTCCCGAAGCCCCTGCGGTGCAGGCTCCGGGTAGCCCATCGTTGGATGAAGGCAAGAGGCTAGCTGAGACGATACCAGCCTCAAGCCTGCCGCTGGAGTACCGAGTCTCCTGCGGCGGTACGCTCTTTTTCGTAGGTGGACCTTTCATGATTTGTATAATTTTGAGGGGGCTGCCCTCGACTGTCCGGGAACTCCGGCCGTCGGGCCCAGTCCCGGGAATACGTCCCGGCGGCCCCGACGGTCCCACCCGCCAGACCCCGACCCAGGAATACGTCCTGGCGGCTCTGACGGGCGTCTCGTCCTACGCTCATCCCATTCATTCCGGGCCGCGTTCGCCGGGACCGATCCCGGAGTACGTCCGAGCGGCCCCCGCGGGGCGGCCCCACATTCATCCGGACGACACAAAAGAAGGCAGGAGGAAGAGCCCCAAAGGGCCCGCTCCCGCCCAAGACGTCACACATGTAACATAAAGCGGCTTGCGCCCGCCACCGACCGTCGGACCCAGACCCGGAAATATGTTCCGGCGGCTCCGAATGGTCCCGACCGTCAGGCCCCAACCCCAGAGTAAGTCCGGGTGGTCCTGACGGTCGTCCTATCCACTGGCGCGTGAGGGGCGTCCGGCCGCGCCCGCCCGCGCCGCCCCGGTGCGAGAACGTCGAGACCTGGAGGCCCCCGATGCGGGTAGTCTCCGCGCCCGTTGGACCCCCCGAGGGAGGCCAACGGGACGGAGCCCCGCCAAAGCTCCGACGATTCCAACTCGCCTAAAGGCGAGTCGGTGTCGATCGTGGCAGCCGCGGGCTGCCTCCGATGCGACAACCCAAAGGGAATCGGCGAAGGGCGGAGGGAGCCCCGGCCACGACGACCCGTCCGCAGGCGGCGCCGACCCACGCGCGCCGTCGCCCCCCCGCCCCTACTCCGGCCGCGCCGGGATCGCTGGGGGACAGTAATGCCCCCTGGGACCGCTCCATCGGAGCACCTCCGCCCTCCCCGGGGCCTGCGCCTGGGGACACGCCTCGTCCCGTGCCTACGCGGCTATAATGGCGCCCCCTGGCAGGTTTCCTCACTAGGGTTCACTCTCCCCGGGTGAAGGTGGCTTTTAAGGCGGCCACGGTCGCCCGTGACAAAGGCCGGAACGGGACCACACATTTACGACTCCCCTTTCACCAATGATGGAGTCACGCGCCCTACGGCACATTGTCCGGCTCGGGGTCCTCGGGGTAGCCAGGGCCCCGTCTGCGTGGGAGGAGGGAGGCGCCCACGCCCGTCCCATCCCCCCTCCGCAGCCCCTGAGTTGCTCGGGTCCCTCGGGTTCGCAAACACCCGTACCGCTGGGGTTGAGGGATTGCTCCCTCGCTCCCAACGGCCCCTGAGGAAGATGATAGTAGACTAACTCGACAGCGTGTTTTTTTTTTTTTTTGATGACGTATCGAACCTGTCGGGACATGTTCGTCGTCGTACACAACAGTTTTTTTCTATGAAAAGGGGGTGTTATCGCGTAAATTAAACAATTTCACGCTATTTTTACTACGCAGTACGCGAAAAAACAATGGAAAAAATGGCGGATCGACGATGATCGACCGCAACGCATCGATGATAAAATTTAGGTAGGGAAGGACATGCATGTAAAGAAAATTACATCGTTTAATTAGGTGTAAAAAAAGCCTGTTTATTTAACTCCTTTTTAATACATAATATATCTTTTACGTACTAAAAACTAAAGCTGCGAGCTCACAATCGACGAGCTGATTCGTATTGAACGCATCGCTAGCGTATATTACCGTCGACGCTTCCTTGGGATCCGTCAAGGTGGACGCGATATCGGAGAACTGCGCATACTTTGCATCGACCGCCGCAAGTATTCTGACCAAACGATCGAATCTCGCATTGATGCACCGATCGAGATCGAACATACGATGCAACGTCGATTCGGTCATCATCAAGTATACGTTTGCAGATTCTAAACGTATGAGTTTGACATTCATAACCGGCGACGTACAAACTCTCACCGTTAGCGATCCAACGTTTAGAAAACTATATACATCTTTGTAGTCGTTGTGAAAGAAATTATGAATATTTCGCCGTTGCTCGTAGAGTGCATTCCACGTTTCAAGAGATAACAGCAGTTCTTTTCCTCGATGATCTCCAACGGCGATCTCCACGTAGCTCGGTGGGCCTACGTTGATGCCAATTTCGAGAAATTTGTATCCCGTGGCTGTCAGCGCGTATCGTCTGTCGAGTATGCGAACCGCGCGACGCTTCAACGACATGCTGTATAAAAGAAATGAAATTAGTTTTTTATTTCATAAATATTACAATTTGTAAATATATAAAAAAAACTGGACTCTATATGTTTCATTTCATCTGTAAAAGAAACTTACCTATCACATCTGGCCTCATACGTTTGAGTTTCAACGTCGTGAATCGGCACGTAATAATTCGTGGCATTCATACGATTTCCACCGTTGTTGTTGCTGCTGCTGCTGCTGCTGTTGCTGTTGCATTCTTTAAAGGAGAACATTTTCACTTTCTCTCAACTCTGAGAAGTTGTCCGTCAGTACAAGCGATCGCGAACGAGACTGATCATATAAAATTAATCGAGTGAACGCGACGATCCATTAAAAGTAATGATATGGTGAGGGAAAGAGGGAGAGGGAATTAATATTTATAGAACTGCGCAGTGGATGTTTTTAGGAGAGGGGGAAGTAAAGCTTACTCTAACGATGATGAGGATGATGGAGGGGAGGGGGAG
Source organism: Temnothorax ravouxi (assembly GCA_030770255.1). Classification (NCBI taxonomy): domain Eukaryota; kingdom Metazoa; phylum Arthropoda; class Insecta; order Hymenoptera; family Formicidae; genus Temnothorax; species Temnothorax ravouxi. Next base: position 19,833 of record JASTWP010001640.1, read on the forward strand.
TAAGAAATAAAACATTATAAAAAGTTATATATAATTTATTTAAAAAAAACTCGCAAATTCTTATGACATCGGGCAACATGGCGTTGCGCGCGACCACCAGTTAAATAGTTTTAGTACATTTTGTAATGCGCAATTTTTTTCATGTTTTCCACATCGCATAGTATTGGCGTCATTGAGTTTTCTCAAAGATTCAATATCCTCGTAATGCGCATCCAGAGTCTCGACGATTAGGTTTCTTCGCGCATAATTCTCCAGCAAATTTACCAGCCATTCTCGTTTCTGACATCCCTTGACGTACACGAGAGTCGGCATCTCGTCGTCGTCGTCGTCGTCGTCATTTTCCTCTTCCTCACCGAACACGGCCGATGTAATCAAGTGTTTCACCTTGCTGTACGGCACGTTTCCGTCTTCCCATCGTAATCCATGATAATTTGCAATCAACCAGGTAGCGCACGATTTGTCGGATTTTGTGAGGAGATTCCACGGCATGGGGTAATTAAAGATGTGATGCGTCAGAATGCAGCCTTTTCTCAACACCGCCACCTCCTTCACGACAAATTTCATCCCAACGAGGAATCCTTGCAGGTCCACGAACGTTGGTACGGACATGATGATGAGATTTCTTTATCTCTCTCTCTCTCTCTCTCTCTCTCTCTCTCTCTCTCTCTCTCTCTCTCTCTCTCTCTCTCGTCGATGCGTCGATCGAGGAAAATGACGCGCAACTCTGCAAAACCGTCTCGCAACAATCTGATTTATACTCCCTCCACCCCCCCACCCCTCCCTTATTCTCTGGATAGAATAAGAGAGAGAGAAAATATTCATGTCGACGTTGCCGCGAACACTCAGACTAATTTGCGCACTACAATCGTCAACGGATTGTACTCGATCACGCGGTCGTGTATGATGAGACAGTACGCGGAGGTATTCGGCGGTACGTTCTCCATGCAATCGAATTCCAGTCTAACATCCACGGTGGCGCTTTTGACGGATTCGTTTTGGCGCGAGCAATCGATGATCACACACGGGCCGTTACGTAGTAGTAATGTTGAAAACGGTGAGACTCGGCTCGAGATATTCGTATCCGTAGTAGTTCTTGCAGAAACGCGCGTACATATCGTACAGAATCGTTCATCTGTGTTTGCCAAAATCCAAATTCAAGTCGTCGTATGGATAAACTTCAGAGTTTAGATAGAGTTTTACGTTGGTCAAGTTGCAGTCGTCGAATCGGCTTAAATCAACATACTTAAATCGATTTAACTTTTTGATTCCATATAATAAGCAGATAACGTTCACGCAGAATGACATGCCGTACTTTAGGAATAAAATGTTTATAAGGAAATAATAAATGGAAATATTGAATAAAAAACTTTTTTATTGAATAAATGTTTATATTATAAAATATAAAAATATGCGTGATTAATATTCCTTCCACATTATTTTAATAAGTAACAATACAGAAATTATTATATAATTTCAATCCCTCTGGCGCTCGAGTCCAATAATTCGATTACAAAAGATTATTGAAATCGTCGTAACAATTATCTTGTCATTCACATCAATTGCATAGATAATATTGTATAACAACTTTTTTTTTTTAATATATGTTTATAATATAAAATACAAAAGTATGCGCGATTAATATTCCTTCGATTATACATACGTTACATTACATGCATACATACATACATACATTCATATGTTATACTACTACCTTATATTACGTTACACATATGTCGTAATATACTACTACATACATTGCATACATACATACATTGCATACATACATACATGAATCTTCACTGTTCCTTATCATATAAAGGTATGCGATAATGGTCCCAAGGCAACGTATCGGTCGAATTCGGCACGATATATCGCTTATCGTCGTACGGACTCAGAGCGATCTTCGTCTCGCTGATAGTGTACACTTCGTGCAATTTCGATCGTATGCACGACTGCGGTCGAGTCATTTCGATCTCATTGTTCAGACACCGCGTGTAGTCGTCAAATGTGATGGTGCGCGCTATGACGTTGCTTTTGACACCTTTCGCTTTTTTACAGTCTTTTTTACCATCGACTCGCAAGGCGTACATTTTTGCCCTAAGTCCAACGAATTCGGTCATAATGGCACCATTGTTTTCATCCTTCATCAGGCCCGGCACTTTTTTATTGACGAGAGGCATACCGTACACGTTATCTACCGCGTAGTCACTCGTGTCGAACCTGACTATATCATGTTTCATGTTCTTATACGCATCGTCACACTCGATATGATAAATCAAACTGTCCGTGTCGGTGTACATAATTCTACACGAGTCGCGGTACAGGGGAGACATGTACTCGTGGTGAAATTCGTATAGACACACCTTCGACAAGTCGAGGATACACATACCGACGTAGATCGGTTTGTCGAATTTCACCTCCAGTTTGCGCAGTTCAATAGCTACCAGATTTTCCGAAAATACGCTCCGGCTGTGGAAATTCGGTCGCGCGATCATTGCCTCCGCGCCGTATCGTCCGTCCCACTTCGTCAATAATTTTACATCGACGTGGTTTCGTACATTCTCCATCGTTTTCCCGAAAACTGCGTTATTCATTAATTTATATAAATTTTTTTCAAACTCATTTTTAGCCAATGTTCTAAATTTTGTATTGAGTTCAATGTAAGCGCGGAGCCACTCAGATTGAGCAAATTGTAATACGCGATGTATTTTAGTGACGCGAAGACCATGGCGCGTGCACTGCTGCAGATTGCGATAATGGATGACATAACGCTTCTTATCGTGCAGCGTGGCGAGAAGTTTGTCCTGCCGTTTGCCGGGCGGTTTATCGCGCGTCGGACAGAACGGTAGGTCAGTGTGCGCGTCATGTTTATCCCGCGGATACTCGAGATCGACCTCGAGAATATAACCCGTAGGCGAATTCTCAGCGATCGCGCTAAAGTCGAAATTCGAAACGTCTTCGACCCATCGAAACTCCGCGTAAGGTAATGGCTTACACATCGCCCAGCCGTACAAGTTGTTGACATCGAAGTACATTAGGTACGACGACGGTTTCGATGAATCGTACGACTGCATGTACTTGTTGTTGGCCTGCGCGTATCTGCCGGAACATTGACTCAGACCGCCGCGAATACCACGTTCGATAAACATAACCATGTCAATGTTTGTCAACAGTTCGAAATTGACACGTGTATGTTTCAACATGGCGTCCCACGTAAAGCCTGGTAAAGTGTAATAGTACGCTGGATCAAGTCCGTAACTCGCGACGCAGCTGTCGCGGAAATTTTCAAACACGTCGGCCAACAGCAATACATCGGTTTTCAGATATAGATCGCTGTATTCGCCCAGGGTTCGAATGGAGAATCGCTGCCATACGTTCGCGGCGTGCGCGTAATCGCTCTCGGATACGGTGTCACCGGTCAAGGAACTGTAAAATGAATCGTGCGGCGGTAAACACGTATCGTCCAGCTTTTCGACGCTGTCCACGTATTCGTATGGAAAGACACCTTTTCGCGTCAATAATTTGAAATCGTCGTCGGATAACGTGTAAAAATTTGAACGTATAATTTTTAATTTATTATTATCTAGAAAGGATGCCAATTTTGCGAGACTCGCGCTCAGAAATTTGTACGAGTCGATGAATCTTAGTTTTATATCATTGCGTAAATCAGATTTTTCCGCGGTGTCTTTCACATGTTTAGTAAATAAGATGTACTTTTCCTTTGTTATAGGCAGTACATCAATATTGCCTTCGAACGCGGCAGCTATCTCCTTGATAATGAAATGCGCGTCGTAGCCCGACAGATTGTGGAATATTACTGGAATGAAGTGAGAATCCTTATAATTCAGATTGCACGTCGAGTGTGCCGGACCTCTGTAACGTCCAGTTAGGTGGCAATGATCGCGCACACGATTATCATTTGGCGTGAATGGTTGTTCGCATATATGACATTTTGCCGCGCTGTGATATGTCTCCCACTCGTCTCGCGTTAGGTCTACCATGCCTACAATGTTGGACAAGATGTTCTTTACGCGATGCGCCAATCCTTTGAGTTCCTCGACGAACCACGCGACGCAGTCGTTATCGCGACGAAATCGATACGCTGATAATGAGTCGTCGTACGAGCACTGTACGTAGTATGCTATACTACATACTCGATGATGTTGATAGGCGTACGACGCGTGTTCCGTACCCGGTTGTGTCTTCTGCAGCACACATTCCAGATCGGCGTACACCACGAAAGGAAGTCGCTCTTTCCTGCTGTGGTTCTTGAAGCTGAGCCACTTGTTGTCCTCGCTCGGTAGTCTGATAGCGCAGTCGTTTACCTTTCGGCAGTCCTCGGTGTGAGACTGCAACTTGTCGCTCGAACTAAAGTAGTGAAGACATCTGCAAAAAAATACAATTTTTATAAAATTTTTTACACAAAATATAAAATGATATATAATATATTATTAAAAAATACCTACCGATCACAAATGTACTTCTGACCATAATGCTTGCTCAATTGTGAGCTCACAAGGCGGGATAGATGCTTAATCCACGCGAAATGTCCGACATTGTTGTCTCGCGGATCCTGCACGTACAGTAGATTCACGTGTTTATCACTGGTGTGGTCGGTAAGCCGTATTGGAAGAACGTTTGACGTCTTCTTTCCCTCGATGGTATAGACGTTGACGGATATATCGTTGAGTTGTTCGAATTGTTTAATTTGCCTCAACGTCATTGGGAATTCAATGTCTTGTACATTCAGTACCGTTGAATAATGCGGGTACGATGATTCCCGTTCCGAATGTCTTTCAGCTGGATGCAAGGCGGCTACCACTGACCACGCAAAACATGCATTGTCCATAGATAGCACATTGATCACCGCATGCTTCGTTTTAATGTCTTTAGATAATTCCAGGTGACACCCCGCGCGCAAAGGATTGTACTTGTTGACATTCACTGTCAAATTTAGGATTCGAGTCAACGCCCACCCACTGTCGCGTTCCTGGAACTCCTCGAGTTTCGCTAATGTGGGCTCGATAACATGCCGCTCGTACCACTCGCGCAAGTGCGATGTACTACACAGTTCTTTGTTATCTGTACATATACTCTTATTGTCACGTTTATCACCCGCCACAAACTCTCCGTTGAACGCGGTGTTCACTTTGACGTAGTTATGTTCTTTTATAATGTCTCGCACTCGCATGCACACTACGCTGCAGGCGTCTTCCAAAAACTGTCGCGGTTCTATATGGTCTATATTAATTACCGCACCGGTCATTATCCGCGTTTCGAAAGCGGCGTTGATTTCTCGCCATACGAGTTCTGCCGCGCGCGTGTCGCCACTGTTACCGGCGTTCGCGTAATCGCCACCGCTATGTATAAATTGTCTTTCCAATCGCGACTTCGCACCCTCGAGTCGCGCTATTCTGGCAACCAACGATTGCCTCTGCCCGATCGAGAGCCGCGGACGTTTGGCACTACTACGAAAGTCACGAGCTCGTGTCTCGAGCTGCTCGATGAATTCCACGCATTGCAGCGCCCATGTGAAATATTCACCCAAAGTAGCGACTTGGTCGGACAGCTCCAACAGATCGCGTTCGGTTTGCTCCAATTGCTCCATGTTTTATCTATTTAGCACAAAGACAAGCACCGTTTCTTCTTGCTCACTGTTGTGAAAAACAAAATTGTTCACGTCGCGAAAGCTAATGTTTGTTTCGTTGACATTCGGCGCAATCTTTAATCATCGGAGCGGGACCGTCGATGTGCGTTCGCTGCCACGGTTGGTTGTAATGTTCGTCACAGCGACGATAAGTCTGCACCTCCAAATCCGCCTTTATATGCTCCGGAAGCTTGTCCCACACGTAGTAAATGTGATCGCCGCACATTTGCAGCAGAACGGTTTTCGGCACGAATTGTAACTGTTCGGCGCTAAAATCGCGAATGTCCGAAGGCCTCGACAGCAGGACGAACATCGTGGCGATTGAGTGATATAAGATTCTCTTTTACAGAGCACTCGCACATGATAATGCAATAACGAAGAAACCGCGATACTCTTCGATCGATGTATCACTCTAAAAAATCTGGCTACTGCGGCTCGACGCGCTTCATCCCTCGTTATATACCCTTTGCTCTCTCTCTCACTCCAACTGATTTTTTGAAAGATCTTTTCCTTTGTCTCGCGTACTACGTCTTAAAAATAGCGCGAATTTGTTTAGTCTACGCGATAACACCCCCTTTTCCTAGAAAAATATTGTTTACAATGAACATGTCCCGACAGGTTCGATGTGTTATCGGGTCGATTATCGTCCCGATGACGTCATTTTTTCCTTTGTCTTTTCACGTACTGCGTAGATGGATTGTTTTTTAAGTATAAATCTTACTATATTTTCCTCGCACGCATTTCTATTCGAGCCGTATATGCTACGTTCGCCGGAGCATCGGCTGCGTGAATTTACATTCAAAATATCACATATCATAACTTAGATTAGAAGCGAGGCGTCGATGTTCCGATGAACGTCGGCGCTCGTCTTTGTCTCGCCTTTGTAGCGCGAGACGTATTGCGACTATCAGTTTTATACACCGCCATAAAAATTTTTCTCTGGCGACTTCTTCAACCGTCATTGCGTTCAGTCCCATTGTGGTTGCGAGCGTGTTTAAACGTGCCGTTCGCGCGGATATAATTTTCGGGATTGGCGACGCGGTTAATCGCCTTTGTTTTGTGATTGTGAGATGGAGGATCGCGGTCGTGGAGTTCCCCCTCGCCAAAATTAATGGTGGAGTTACGATATATGTAACTAAATCACGTAAGATTAAACGGCTGAATGTTACGTGATTACTTTTACGTCTTGCAACTCCAGCTCCTTAGTACGAAAACACGACGTCAAGCCCGGGGCCGCTCGTCGAGTCCGCGCAAAGTGTTACACGTACATTTTTTTTTTTTTAATAAGTTTTTTGTGTATGAACGTGTTTTTTTTTGGTGATTAAACTAAATTTCTTGTGATGTCTCCGCGCAAACCTCGTGTATCTTTTACGCGAACTGCGTACGCGAACGCAAACGCGAACGCAGACCCGCGGACCCCTCCCGCGCGGTCCCACGGCGCGACCGCGGCGAACGTGAACGCGAACGCGGACCCCCCGCGCGGACCCGCGGCGGCGGCGGCGGCGGCGGCGGCGGCGCTGACCCGCGGCGCGGCTGAGTCATCCCCGGTGAGTCATCACGGTGAGTCATTCAGGTGAGTCACCCCCGGTGAATCACCCCGGGAGTATGCCAAGGTCACCCCCCTCCCCCTCACCTCTCGTAATCCGATATCCTTGAAATTCGATACCCCCCTCCCCCTCACCCCCTCGTAATCCGATATTCTTGTGTAACCCGATACCCCGCCCCTCACCCCTCCCCCTCACCCCCCCGCGAAATCCGATACCCTTATGTAACCCGATACCCCGCCCCCTCATCCTCTCCCCCTCACCCCCCCGGGGATTTCCCGTACCCCCCTCCCTCACCCCCCCTCGGCGCTCCCGGGGCAGAACTCTCCTAGATATACTACTATAATCGGTCGGCATGAACAAGATTCTACGCGAATAATACGTCAGCGTCATCGACATTCCACCGCAGTCGCGATTCCAACACCGATATTCGAACGTGAGTAATTCTCGGACGCGCGTACCTTGACAACATAATGATTATTGGGATGCAATCACACTAACGCGATTAATGCCGTGGCACAATCAAACGGACGCGAAAAACATAATAACGCAACTCACATCGCGTGTGGATCTAAGTCCCGACCGGGCGGCTTACTACGCACCACGAAATACGCATTCTTGAACGCGAAAGTTCGCGAGAAAAGGGCGTATCCCGCGCAATCTACGTCAAGGGTAACGAGTCTACCGCGATTTCCAGGAGTCTACGATTTTGGTCGCGATTCACGGCCACGAGACCATTCTGGTGCCCCTCGCTTTCGTTGTCGATCGCCAATCACGCCTTGTCGGCGAATACGTGAATTATCGCGAATATTCCCGAGCGAGAGCGCGACCCGGGGAGCGGTGTCGTGGCTTTACATGTTAATTATCACGCGGGGCAACCTCACCGTTGGTCGTCTCTCTCCCGAGGCTCCTTGCCGTCGTCCCAAGGGTCGAAAATATGGCTACGAGGATGTCGGCCAGCTCCAAAGTACGAGAGACAGAAGTGCGAAGTACCAAAATATCGCGACTTGAGGCAAGCGTGTCGAGGCTGCCGAGGACGATCCACGAATGCTCCCGAAATTCTCGCTCGATGGCGGAATCGATAGCGTACCCCACCCCGGGCGTACGCGGCCCCGCGAACTATCGCGCGGACCAATAAGAGGTGAGCTCGCAGGCTCGCGGTGTCTCGTCGCACAGGGCTGTTAATTACGGCTTTTCGCAGGGCGCTCAACGGCCCTTCGATCGCGCGACAATTTTTCCGGGTTTCTTTCCGGCGCAGCGGACGGGACGTGATTGTCTCCGTGTTCCTCCTTTTCGGTCCGGGAATGGCGATCGTCCATCCCGGAATCCGGTCCTCAGGCGAGGAGGGCAGGTGAGTTGATTTTGTCCCGGCGTCCCGGGGCCCTGCCTTCACAGATCCGCCCGTCGCTGTGTTACGCGCCACGCGCGTATCCTCTAGCGCTCCCCTGTGCTCGGCGGCCCGCAAGCATCCTCGAAATCCGCTTGTCGTCGCCAAATTTTCGCTTCCGTCCTCGTCGTCTACTCCGTTCTTCCTCGGTCCGATCTCAGGAACTCCTGTTTTTGGCTCGGTGAGGTGCCGCGTAAATAATACAAAATAAAACAGAAATTAATAATAACGCAACGCGATTCGAATAGGCCTTTTGGAGATCTCGCATCGAATTTACAGAGATTGTGCACTTATATATCCCAAAAACCTGTGTTAAATTTGCGATCGATTGTCCGACCCGTTTCTGAGATATTTACTTTAAAAGTTACAGAAATTATATATATGTAGATATACTTCCCATGTAAATATTAAGGTCATATTTCGTCCACGACGTCATATGTCCTTTATATGACGTGTATTTGGCATCCTATTGTGGACGAAAGTATGCCGTCATGAAAGGAACATGAATTAGATGTTATTTTAAGACCAAATTTGGTACACGACAATTTTATTTTCATTTTTTGAGTTTTTCTTAATTATTAAAACAGACCCATACAGCATAGAAGCTTGCAAGACGTTGCAGGAACGTTACAAGTTGCAATGTAATGTTGTAAAAACAATTGCAACATTTCGTTGAAATATTAGAACAACATTGCAGAAATATTATAAGAATAATTGATAATATAGTACTATAATTTACTCCGTGAACATATATGCACACACGTACATAAAAATAGATTTTTTTTAGATTTATGTTTCTTTAAATTTGATTCCTAATTATTTTTGAACTTTGATTCAATTCATTAAATTCTTTATTTTGTCAGGTAGCGTCTTTAAGCGTTATCATGCATGTTGTTAACGTTATTATATTATATTATATTAAATATACGAATTTCATATTAATAATTATATTATTGTACATTAATTTTAATTGCGTTATTATTTTTAATATTTACCGGTTATTATCATTACACGATTTTTGAACACTATAAAGATATGTTTATGTAGTAGTATGAACAACAAGGAAGCGTCAGAATCAAAGGATCATCACTAGTCCGTTCGATCATCGATGTCAAGCGACGTTAGGTGCGGTAGTGACTCAGATGGGTGACTGCGCGGCGTATGCACACACGACATATTGATAATAAATGTATTTTTTTTTCTAAAATTCTTAATTCACAAAAGCATAACGGCATATACATACCTTTAAATGACTCATATTTATGTCATTTTTAAAGCATTTTTAAAATTATTATAAACATATTTTATTTTTTTAAACAATTCTTCTAAAAAATTTTACAAATATTATTAAATATATTGTTACGGCCCCAATTTAAGATAAGAGAAACAATTATATTAAGTAAGAATTGTGAAACATAGATATTAAGTAAGAAGAGGTAAAATAATAGAATTAAGAAACCGAGACCCTGAAAGATATATTGAGAGCAAGCGACAAAGGAGAATCACAACAATAAGTTGCGCGACCGGCCTTCCGATCGAGCAACTCAGCAAAACCGAAAGACGAACAGATGGATAAAACAGAACGAGAACAGAGGACGAGAGGGCAATTGGAGTCAGGGAGCAGACCAGTAACGGGCATTTTCTGTAATAACGGTCTACCAGAGTTAATTATACTATCAGTTTATTAAAAGTGTCGTGTGTTGTAATCATTTATAATCCCGCCTCCTCCGTGGATCGAAAGAACCCTGTGTCCTATACCCACAGGGGGCACAACAAATGGTGGCAGCGTGAGGGATCCAGTGGCAGGAAAACGGGAACGAAACGGCAACTGAAAAAGAAATACAAGTGAATCAGTGAGGCAGTGCAACATCCTACACGGAGACACGCCAGGCAGATTCAACAGCAGCAAACAACACGGTAGCGGCCGACAAGGGACAAGCGAGCAGCGTAACCTGAGAAGGCGCCGACCTACCTCAACGGAGGCTCACCGACAGATAAAGCGGCACGAGCACCGACCAGCAACATGCGACTAGCGACCGTAATGTAAGTCGATTAAGAAAATTATGTAAAGCGCAATTACCGTAGATGTCGGAAAACGAAAATCCACCTGCGGAACTAAACCAATCGTGGCTCCATAGCGAGACGTCACGACGAGCGCGTAGAAATAGACCGTTAAGCCCCGTGCAAACGACCGAAGAAGTCGTAAGTGACAATCGCGAAACCGTGCGTAGAAATTTAGACGCGTACTACTCAAGCGAAAGCGAATCGGAACCGGAATTACACCCGAACACTGTAATCGAACGCGAACAATTCGACGATTCCGTTGTAATTTTAGACGCGAGAGTGATAGGACAAAATAACTGCCCCGACGAAAATAGACTCCACCCCTCACACGCGCGCACACAATCCGAAGACGCGGACAGTACGACCAGTAGGCTAACACACAGACGAGAGTTTTCATTAACCTCGTATGATAGCAGCGTATTTAATCCGCAAGAGTATTATTCTGCCTCGAGAAACGTGAACGTAATCGAGATGGCGGAAGCAACAAATAGCAACCACGACGCGAATGATATCGTAAATAACGACGCGCAGATAACTCCAGAAGACGTAGACGCAGAAATCAACCGCCTAAATAGAGTGTTATCTCGAAGGAGAACACCGGCGAATAATCGTAATCGAATTCCCGGACTGCAACCGGACGATACGGACGACAGAGATGCCATTCTCGGCGAGATATTAATTGGAATCCGCAATTTACAAGATCGCGTAAATCAACTAGAAACGGCGAATCCTGAACACCGCGAATTTCACGCGAGATGCGAGCCAAGTAACCTCCCGTTCGAAGTAACGTACGGACGAACGTCATACGATATCCGGAACCAAGCGGAACGCGCTATCGGATATCTACGTTTAAAAGAGGCACAAGATATGATACCCGAGTTCGACGGAGCCTCGAGTAAATTACAAGAATTCTTAAGCGCCGCGTCATATGCAATAAAAAACATAAATCCTATGGAAGAAGGAACGTTATTAGAAGCAGTGTTATGCACAAAGCTAAAAGGAAGAGCGATGATAGATTTTCAAACGCGAGAGATAAGAGATTTCGCACAACTAAAGAAAGAATTAGAAGTTTGCTATCTAAGCCGCAAAAGCACAACACACTTACAACTAGAGTTTAATACACTCAAGCAAAAACCCGGAGAAAATGCAAGAGCATTCGGATTAAGAACCGATAAGCTAGCAATGGAGCTATACGACTCCATGATAGAGGGAAGAAATCACACAATAGAAAGCAAGCGAACTATCTTAGATACGATTCAACAACAGGCATTACAGAATTACCAAATAGGATTGAGAGACGAGATCAAGTTACTTGTCCGAGCTCAGCATTTCGCAACCTTGCAAGAAGCGATTGCCGGAGCGAGCGCCGAAAAAAAGGTAAACGGACCGAGCGGATATCCACCGCGTCCCAAAAATAATTACGCGTATTCGCCACAACCACGCGATAACCGAGCGTCAATACAATGCCAAAAATGCGGAAAATACGGGCACCTCGGAAGGGAATGTCGTACCAGTAGATACGCAAACCGTTTCTCCTTACCGAAACCCGAAACCCGCGGCGATAGGACACCCCGCGTAAACGCGATAGATAAAGTCTGCAATTACTGTAAGAAAGCAGGGCACATGCGCGAAAAATGTTGGCCGTTAAATGGTCGACCAAATAGAGAAAGGACAAATCACAACAAACCTAATAACCCGCGAGGACAAAATAAAAATTTTCACCCGAAAACGAATGGTCCGAGAAAAAAGGACAGTAACTCAGCCGCGAATAGCGATGAGGAAGATAAAGAGGACACAAAGCAGCGCCGACCGGCGTTAGAGTATCAGGTGTCACATATGACGAACAAGCCGCAGAAGCATGCAGGGCTGGACTTAATCACTCTGCCCATGCAGATTACTGCCCATGCAATTTACTGTTTGATACCGGAGCGGCCGTATCGATAATAAAGGTAAAACACTTGAAAGGCGAGACAATGATAGAAGAGGATAAAATGGCCCTTACAGGAGTAACAGGTCATAAAGCTCATACGATTGGAAAATTTACAGCAACTATAGACTTGAAAGATAGAAAGATCAAGCACACGATATACGTCGTCAAAGATGATTTTCCGATTGAATACGACGGGATACTAGGCGTAGATTTTATAAAGAAGCATCAAGCGTCATATAGTTACGAGTCGAGCTTAATACGCATAGAGAATAGCACGCTAAAATTATATCCGTACAAGAAAATGGTTTTGAAACCGCGAAGCAAGACAATAGTACAAGTCGCGACCGACAAAAATTCACTAGGAATAATACAGGCAAAAGAAACAATGCCAGGAGTATTCATAGGAAATTGCCTAGTGATGCCAGAAAATTTTCTATGTCCGGCAAGCATACTAAATACGACGGAAAAAACAGTCAAAATGCTGATGCCGCAAGTGACATTAGAAGAGTTAGAGCAAGAAGAAGCAGAAAAGATAGAAGTAAATCAAGTAAACCAGGCAGAAGAAACAATGCCGCGTAGCGAAAGAGTCGAAAAATTGATACGCACGCAACACTTAAATGAAGAAGAAAAGAAAGCTATTATGGAAATTTGCAGAGATTTCAGCGACGTATTACACTTGGAAGGAGAACCACTGACATGCACTGACATCGTCGCACATAAGATTACAACAAAGGCAGGCAGCGTACCGGTCAACGTCCGACCGTATCGCTTGCCAGAAAAACACAAGGAAGAAGTGAATAGGCAAGTAAAGGAGATGTTAAAAAACAAAATTATTAGGCCTAGCACGAGCCCATGGAATGCGCCGTTGCTAGTAGTCCCGAAGAAAAGAGACGCATCAGGAAAATTAAAACTGAGAGTGGTAATAGATTTTCGGTTTGTAAACGATCTAACGGAGGGAGATTCCTTTCCATTGCCAAACATAACCGATATCTTAGACCAACTGGGAAAAGCAAAATACTTTACCACGCTAGATCTCGCCTCGGGATATCACCAAATCCCGATGGAAGAAGAAGATAAAGAAAAAACAGCGTTCTCTACACAATACGGACATTACGAGTATAATCGAATGCCTTTTGGACTGAAAAATGCCCCAGCGACATTTCAACGAGCAATAATAGCCGTTCTAGCAGGACTGGTAGGATTACAATGCTTAGTATATCTGGACGATATAATCGTATACGGAGCAAGTTTACAAGAGCACAACAAAAGATTAATAGAAGTACTAAAAAGGTTGAGAAAATATAATTTGAAATTACAGCCCGATAAATGCGAATTCCTTCGGAAAGAAGTGACGTATCTCGGACATGTGATCACAGAAAACGGCATCTCGCCAGATCCATCAAAACTAGAAGCAGTAAAAAGCTTCCCGAAACCAACAAAGGTAAAAGACATTCAGGCTTTCGTAGGATTAGCCGGATATTACCGAAGATTTATTAAAGATTTCTCAGCAATTGCCAAGCCACTCACAAAAATGACCAGAAAGGATATCAAATTCGAGTGGAACGCGGAACAACAAAACGCATTTAACATACTTAAGGAAAAATTAACTACAGCACCGGTATTAAGATACCCGGACTTCTCTCAAGAATTCGTAGTGACGACAGACGCGTCAGATTACGCAATCGGAGCTATACTGTCACAGGGAAAGATAGGTCAAGATCAACCCGTGGCGTATGCGAGCCGAGTACTATCAAAGGCCGAGCAAAATTATAATACTACTGAGAAAGAATTACTAGCGATAGTATGGGCAGTGAAACACTTCCGACCATACGTTTATGGAACAAAATTCACCATAGTGACAGACCATAAATCATTGGTTTGGCTATTTAATGTAAAGGACCCCGGATCACGATTAATCCGATGGAGGTTGAAATTAGAAGAATACGATTACACTATTGTACACAAGGCCGGTCAAGAGAATAGAAACGCTGATGCGCTGAGTCGACATGTGCCGACAGATATCAACAAGATAGAGAAGGAAGAGAACAACGAAGAGGAGAGCGAAAGAAAATACACAGAAAAAGAGAAGCAACGTATATTATACGAATACCACGATGCACCTGTAGGAGGACATCAAGGTGTGGAACGCACCATAAACCGAATAAGGTTGACGCATAATTGGAGAGAATTAACACGAGACGTCGAAAACTACATTAATAAATGCGAACTGTGTCAAAAAAACAAGTTATCGCGAAAAAATGAAGCACCTCTAGTAATTACAGACACCGCGGATAAACCGTTTGAAAAATGTGCCTTAGATATAGTAGGACCATTGACGGTGACCGAAAACGGAAATAAATACATCCTCACGTTCCAAGATAACCTATCTAAATTCAGTAAAGCGATACCTGTACCGAACCAAGAAGCGAATACGATCGCGAAAGAATTCGTCACAAAGATAATTTTTGAGTACGGGATCCCAGAAAAAATCCTGACAGATAGAGGCACAAATTTTCTAAGCGAAATATTTAAAAGTACGTGCAAATTATTAAAAATAGAAAAAATTCAAACCACCGCGTACCATCCTGAGAGCAACGGAGCGTTAGAACGCTCTCATAGGACATTAGCCGAATACCTGCGTCATTATATTAACGCGGACCAGACAGACTGGGACGAATGGACGCCATACGCAATGTTCACGTATAACACGACGCCACACACGGCGACCGGGTATACACCCTTTGAATTGGTATACGGGCACCGAGCGACACTACCGACGGCACTGTCGCAACCACCGAAACCAACGTATACCTACGACGATTACGCGCAAGAGCTGAAAGAGAAATTAAGAGCGACACAACGAGTTGCAAAGGAACATTTGCGAAACGAAAAATCTAAGGCCAAGGAGACGTACGACAAGAAAACAAAAGAAATTAATTTCCGAGTGGGAGACAAGGTTCTCTTGCACGACGAAACGGTGCGTAGAGGGAGATCAAAAAAATTAGAATCCCCGTGGATAGGACCGTACGAAATAATAGAAAAACATTCCGAAGTTAATTATACAATAAAAAAGGGACGGAAAACGACGCGAGTACACGTAAACCGATTAAAGCCCTTTATAGAACAGTAAAAAGCTACGAAAAAATAGGCGATAGAAAATAAGCGATAGAAAATAAGCAAAAAAAAAATATATATATAAGAAAAATAAGATAATATGTACTTACCGAACATCAATTACGGCGAACCAACCGCACCACCCGTTGACCGGTGGCCACATCCACCGAAATTTTCAAGGGCTGGTTAAGCACCCACGTGCCCGGGGGTGTTAAGGCCGCCTCCACGTAGGAGGGAGGGGGCGAGCGAGACGAGGAGGGCCCCGCTTCTACGTAGGAGGGAGGGGGCGAGCGAGACGAGGAGGGCCCCGCACACGCACTAGGCGCACCAGGCAAACTTACGGCACCCGCTCGCGCCGCCCTCAGCCAATAGCTGCGCATACAGGCGTCACAAGACGCTAGCGCGAAGTACAGATTACACTGAATGCACCTCATTTTAATTATCGTTAGACAACAAGTACTCTACCCAACGTTTAGAGACACATTAAACGCGAGGAGAGAAAAAATGCAAGGAGAAAGCATAATCAAGCCAAGAAAAATTCAAAGAAAAGTAACATGAGTCCTTATCTTACAGGACACTGATCGTCGTCCAGCACTTCGCGAAAAAAGCGAAACCCGAGACAGTACCATCGTACGAGATACGACGATTCAGCAACGAGCCGGGAATATACTTCGAGAGAACCGGACAATTGCAACAGGTAGAGGCTACCCGGAAATTAGCGATAAAAATCGACGTAGCAGCCCTAGGAAACCGATATCACCAACTTTAAGAGTTTCTACAGCAAGCCGAAAAAATATGCGAAACGATAATCGCAAAGGACACGCAGCAGACGTGCAAAAACATCCTCCGAACGATAGAAAAAGATAACGAAAAATTAACGCAATTATTAACGCGATTACAAACGATATACAAAACAAAGGATAACAAACGTGGTTTAATAGATGCGATCGGCACGATCAGCAAAACGTTGTTCGGTACTATGGATGCCGACGATGCAAAAAACATACAGGAGCAGCTTGAACTGATACAAAATCAGCAACAGACTCTACGGCACACCGCGAAAACGCAATTAAAGGTGATAAATGCCACAATAGGCCACATGGAGGCTTTAGAAAAATCATTATACCACAACGAACAACTGCTAACGAACGTTACAACCAGAATACAGCAGGACACAGCTCTATATGCTAGACGAGAAGAAATAGACGAACAGTTATTAATACTAACTACAATTACGACAGACCTAGTAGAGGACGTGAAAGACACAATAGATTACCTTACTTATTCGCGAGAAGGAATTATACTCACGAGATTGTTACCGATAGAAAAAATCATAACGGAATTAAAAGAAGCGACGTCACAATTGACGCGAGGATCTCATTTCCCATTTAAAGTTAGACTAGAAAATTGGAACGATATACAAAGCTACGTAGAAATTAACGCGTATTACGATAACCCGAACATTTATACGATAATCAAATTTCCCGTGGTAGAATACCCTGTGTATGAAATAATAAAAACGACACCACTACCTGTCTACAGCCACGCGAATATTTTTACATTTTTAAGAATCACTCACAACATATTAGCAATAGATAAAGAAAATCATAATTATATAACGCTAGAGGAACGCGATCTAAATGATTGTAAACGAAACGGAATAAAATATGTATGTAACCGAAACTACCCGATATACTTTATAAAAGCCGACGCACCATGCGAGGTGCAAGTTTATGTAAAAACGCCAGGATATATAAACACCTGCGAAAAACGTCAAATAATGTCAAACGTAACCTTATGGATAACATTAAGCGAACCTCAAACGTGGCTATTCTCGACGCCAAAAAAGCAAAAGCTAACGATTCAATGTAACGACCAGGCGGAACAAAAAGTAGAAATTGAACGAACAGGAAAACTAAGTATAAACGAAAATTGTAAATTAACCACACCCGACATTATTATAAAAACAAAAAGACAAACAACTATGAAACAAATAGAAATGCACTTAGCAGATTTTAACATAACACTAACAAACAAAAATAAAAACGCCAACAAACAAGCGAAAAAAGAAATTAGACTAGAACCGGTAATTAGAAACCCTAACGAACTAATGGAATTAAGTCTAGACATAAGCGACATAAATAAAGAGTTGGAAAAACCCCAAGACACCCTAATAAAAAATCCCTATGTCATATATCCCGTAGGATCGACACTTACGATAATAATAATACTAAGCATAATAGGAATAAGCATTTATATTATAAAACGAAATAAACGAACAAGCGATCGACCGCACATACAAGGCGATTCGGCAATACTATACTAGAAAGTAAGAAAGATGTAACCGTAGAAAACAATAAAGTAAATAAAACTACCTCGATAGAAATAGGAGTAAAAATAAACAACAACTATTGTAACAAAAACTACCGACCGTAGTTTCCTTCTCACAAAGGGGGAGGGATGTTACGGCCCCAATTTAAGATAAGAGAAACAATTATATTAAGTAAGAATTGTGAAACATAGATATTAAGTAAGAAGAGGTAAAATAATAGAATTAAGAAACCGAGACCCTGAAAGATATATTGAGAGCAAGCGACAAAGGAGAATCACAACAATAAGTTGCGCGACCGGCCTTCCGATCGAGCAACTCAGCAAAACCGAAGGACGAACAGATGGATAAAACAGAACGAGAACAGAGGACGAGAGGGCAATTGGAGTCAGGGAACAGACCAGTAACGGGCATTTTCTGTAATAACGGTCTACCAGAGTTAATTATACTATCAGTTTATTAAAAGTGTCGTGTGTTGTAATCATTTATAATCCCGCCTCCTCCGTGGATCGAAAGAACCCTGTGTTCTATACCCACAGGGGGCACAACAATATTTATTTGCAATCTTTTAAAAATATTTTTGAAAATATTTTTCTGACATGATCTGACGGACATAGAAACATTCTAAAAATATTTTTGTAAATTATTTTATAATATTTTAATCTTTCTAAAAAATGTTTTAAAAATATTTAAAAAACATTTTGTGCTGTATGGGTCGTCTGCGAAGGGCAGGCGTTACTGAAAAAACGGTAATGGCGTCGCGAGAAGAGACCGATGCCGAGGGTGGCTGTGAGCAGTTGGAAATCGCAAGTAACGCGACGGGAGAAGTCGCGAGTGCAGCGAATGCCAAAGCGACAAGCTTTACGACCGCGACTGCAGCTCAGAAAGAGACTGAGCTTAATCGAAGAGAGAAAGAGCTTATAGCAAGAGAGTTATTGGCATTAGCTAAGAGAGAGATCGAGTTGCTACGACAGGCCCAGGCACGTAATAGCATTGGCGCGCAATGGGGAGCCCAAGGCGGCCATGTTACAGAGTTCGGTTACAGCGGAGTCGGCCATGTTGCAGAATTCGGTTACGGCGGAGTGTCGAGCTTTCAAGAGGGTGCTCGCATAGAGAGAGGCGCTGGCGTGTCGGTACAAGGATCGACGGTCGGTAACCAGTTCACGACGGCGAATAACCACACGCGAGGGGCTGTGAATACGCAGAGGATCAACGTAAACAGTATTGCAGAATTGCTCAACACTTTCGATGGTACACCCAGAGACTTTGAGGCATGGGAAGGACAAGCAAGACTACTGAGGGAGGCGTATTGCCTATAGATGACATGGCAAAGATCTTGGTAGGAATAATGCGACTTAAAGGAAGAGCCAGCGAGTGGTTTCATTCTATACCAGAGCACATTAGATTCAGCTTCGATGAACTTTTGAAAGAGTTAAGAAAAATGTTCCAGTACTATTAGAGTAAAATGACATTACGCAAGAAATTTGAGGAGCGGAAATGGAAACAATCCGAATCTATTCACGAGTACGTACACGACAAAATAATTTTGGGCAACAAGATAGCCGTCCCAGATGAAGACATCGTCGAGGGGATACCTGACATGCATTTGCGTGATCATGCACGCATATATGCAATCGTTCGGCAACATAGATACGTTGTTGCAAGCCTTCGAGAAGATTTCGTTAAGTGACAGAGCGAGCAGCGGTTCGACTAAACAAGGAAAGCGCAACTTTAACCAACAGACGACGGAGGGTCACCAGAAATCTACAGGGAGTCAGCACGGAAGTGACCAGAAGAAACCGTCAAAACGCTGTTTTAACTGTGGCGAACATTCTCACGTAGGAGCAGAGTGTCCATTAAAGTCAGAAGGCGTAAAAAGCTTCAAGTATGCTGAACGAGGCCATATAGCATCTAGATGTCCGAAGAAGAACGAGACTGCTGGAAATGAAGCTGCGAAGAATGAAGTTGCTAAAAGCGGTTGTGCGAAGTCGCAAGCAGTAAATCAGATTTGTATTAAAGAGGTTAAGTTAGGCGGTACTAAGGTATGTGCTCTTTTAGACACTGGTAGCGACATTAGCTTGTTGAGCAAATCGAAGTACGACGAATTAGGTTTGCCTCTATTAAACCAAAGTTCTATTGTGTTTTCCGTGGAGTCGGTGCTAAAGATAATAAAACGTTAGGCTCTGTTAAGAAAGACTATACTAGAGGTTGATAATCATGTTTATACTGTGTGTGTGCATTTAATTCTAGATGACTTAGCGTTACATGATCTGTTACTAGGAACTGATTTTATCGGACAAGTGGAATTAAATATCAAAGGCTGCGACATACATGTTAATCCGATAGCAGAAGAAATATCGACGGTATTAAATACCCTTACAAAAATATTTCATCGCTTTTACACCTCATATAGATCGTTTTTAGCCCGTTTTTAGTCCGTTTTATCATTTTTGTGTCCGTTTCTTGCACTCTCAAGCACGCGCAGTCTAGTGTGAAAGAACATGATGAGTATACCCGAGTATGCGTATGAGTATTTTGAGTAGATTGTCCGTTTTTAATACTCGTTTTTCAATCGATGAGTGACAACACGTTAATACGGTCCTTTTTTACTCACAAGGATGAGGACGAAGTAGGTTGTCCGTTTTCAATACTCATTTTTCAATTGATGAGTGACAATACGTTAGTACGTTCCTTTTTTACTCACAAGAAAATATCCGCGGATTTCGCCCGATTTTAAACCTTATGGTACATACAGGGGGATTTCAAGTCAGCTCGATTTCTATCCATCAAAATTTTTCATAAATTCTGAAAGACTCCCACTCCTTATCTCTTCCTTATCTCTAAATTGAAGTACATTTATTTTACAAACTTAAAAATCTTTTCAAAATGTACCGTAAGAGTTAAATGTTTTAGTACTTACACTATTTATCCCCTTCACTAATAGATAAGTGGTACGATGTAAAAAATTCAAATATTCGCGAGAAATTTGCATTGAACGTATCCATAAGTTCAATATCTCGTGTAGAAATTTGTTAGGAATGGCCTTACATAACATAAGACCTTGATCATTAGTTATTAAGAATGCCATAAGAAAGGTTTCCTTATTTTAACCTAATGAGGTCCCGATCATTATTTATTAGGGATTCTATAAAAAAAATTTCCTTATTTTTATCTAATAAGGCCCTTGTAATAAATTTGATAAGGATGTTTTAACTTTATAAATATATATATTTACGAACACAAAATTTAGTAATAATCCGGCACTGGTTTTTGACATTCACCCGACATTAAGAAATTATATCATATGTCCAATTCAAAATTTTATTACTCTTTTTAAACTGAATTTGTTTCTTAAGATAATTTTTAAAAAATTATATAAAACTAGCTGGTTACCCGGGCTTCGCCCCGGGAGACATATGTAATAAGACACGCAAATAGTCTCTCTCTCTCTCTCTCTCTCTCTCTCTCTCTCTCTCTCTCTCTCTCTCTCTCTCTCTCTCTCTCTCTCTCTCTCTCTCTCTCTCTCTCTCTCTCTCTCTCTCTCTCTCTCTCTCTCTCTCTCTCTCTCTCTCTCTCTCTCTCTCTCTCTCTCTCTCTCTCTCTCTCTCTCTCTCCCCTCCTCCCTCTCCCTCTCCCTCTCCCTCTCCCTCTCCCTCTCCCTCTCCCTCTCCCTCTCCCTCTCTCTCTCCCTCTCTCTCTCTCCCTCTCTCCTCTCTCTCTCCTCTCTCTCTCTCTCTCTCCTCTCTCTCTCTCTCTCTCTCTCTCTCTCTCTCTCTCTCTCTCTCTCTCTCTCTCTCTCTCTCTCTCTCTCTCTCTCTCTCTCTCTCTCTCTCTCTCTCTCTCTCTCTCTCTCCTCTCTCTCTCTCCCCCTTCTCTCCCCTCTCTCTCCCCTCTTCCCCCTCTCTCCCCCCTCTCCCCCTCTCCCCCCTCTCTCTCTCTCTCTCTCTCTCTCTCTCTCTCTCTCTCTCTCTCTCTCTCTCTCTCTCTCTCTCTCTCTCTCTCTCTCTCTCTCTCTCTCTCTCTCTGTGAGTATCGCCAGTTCGCTGTATTTTTGCTCCTGCATTAAGTGCTAATTGTTGCTGCTTTAAGCTGCCTTCGGGCTGTTCTGTTGCAGGTATAAGCAAGTCTTTAATTGCTTGTCACGAGCTATAATCATTTTCTTGGTACTCACTGCTTATTTCGGAGCATTTCGTTGACAAGCAGTATTGCTCATCCTAACCTTATTCTTGGAAATCTGTGGAATTCTTGGAATCTGCCGTGATAAGCGTTGACTGCTGCTGCGCATGCGTCTGCCTTGCCGATCTGATCTGTTCTATGCTTCTGGTTGTTCTGTGGTTGAAGTTGACCGTTGCTGCGCATGCGCCTACTGTTGCCGGACTTCTACATTTCATGCTGTCTCTGTGCACGTGTTGTGACTGATGGTTGGCTACTGCCTGCTCATGCGCCTATTGTTGCCTGGTGTCTCTTGTTTGTGACACGTGTTTGCGGATCTATATGACTTATCGATCTATTCGTTATCTCTCGTGATTTACGGTTCTTCTTGCTTGAGTGACGGGAATGCAGCGTGTGTGTGCAAGGTGCAAGAAGTCGATTGCTACCTCATTGGTTGAATGTGTTTGCACGAAGGCGTTCCATCCGGGCTGTCTTAAGTCATACGCGCTTTATAAATACACCGACACTTGCTGTAGATCGTTGTCTACTACAATTAACTTACCTCTCACACCTGAGGTAGATAATATCGCGCGGTCATTCAATTTTGACAGTATGGCTACCCCGGTGGGTTCTTCTTCGAATCTTGATGACAATGTTACGCGTAATTCTACTGACGACTTGTTACGTGGATTGGTCGAGCAGATGAAGGCGACGGATGCTAAACTCTCTTCTTTCATTGACTGTCAGCAACGTACCAATGAAAAGTTTAATGATAAACTTTCTGCTTTTATTGATTGTCAGCAGCGTACCAATCAAGAGCTCAGTGATAAACTTGATTGCTTAAATCGTCTTACTGATACTGTGGCTAAGAATAGTCAGCGCATTGCGCAATTAGAGCTAGATAATGCCAAGCTAGTTCGTGAAATCCGTGATCTGAAATCTGCTCGGTCAACTCATGACGCTCATTTGTGTAATGAGCTTATTGTTTCTGGCTTGCCATCTACAATATCCGTGACTCCTGCAAAACTCACTGAAAATGTACTCGCGGCATTAAATGTATCTCAATTGGCTAGTCATGTTCTTGGCGTGAGAATGGTTAATAGAGTACCATCTGCTACTCAGGGCAGTTCCAGGGTGGCTTCGGCGTCAAGTTCGATGATTGTCACTCTTGCTTCTGGTACTGTGTGCGACGCCATAATTTCGAAAAAGCGTGAAAAGGGTATTCTCAAGCAGCGTGATATATTTGATACGGGTTCTGATCGACATGTATACGTTAACGTACTGCTCCCTAAGTGCACGTATGACTTGCTGCAGCGGGTCAAGCGTATTGCTAAGGAGAACGCCTATAAGTATGTTTGGGTCAGAAATGGCCATATATGCGTGAGGTCTTCTGACGGACAGCCCATTATTTGTATCGACTCTGACGCTGATCTTGCTAAGCTGGCCTGACGCGTCTCGCTGGTTCGTCCGTTGCCTACGATTGTCCGACACGACTCAGCATGTAATCCTTCTTCGCTCCGCATCGCGCAGTTTAACGCCAACTCTCTTCGTGGGCATATCGACTTTATTCGCTTACATTTTAGTACCAATTCTCATCATATAATTTCTGTATCTGAAACGTGGCTTCATGCGGGTGTGTCGGACGATCTTGTGGCTTTGGATGGATACTTTCTTGTTCGTCACGACCGGGTGGGGCGTGTGGGCGGTGGCGTTGCTTGCTACGTGCATAATTCGTTAAAAGTCAGGTTAATTGCAACCTCTGTTGGGACTGAGTTTAGTGCTCCTGAATATATCATGATTGAAATTCGTTTGCCGAGTGATGAGGCAGTATTGTTTGTGTCAGTATATAGGAGACCTAAGGGCACTCTTTTAAACGAATTTGTTGAATCACTTACTGGTGTCTCTCATTTATATAAAAATATTATTATTGGCGGTGATCTAAATTGCAATCTTTTGACCGATTGTTATGAGGGGAATTATTTGCGTGAGCTAATGTCTGGCTTATCCTTAACCATTGTCAACTCTGATGCTACTTTTCATACTGCTACTTCTGACTCATGGCTGGATGTTTTAGTTGTTGATGATGGTGCTAGGGTTCTTGCATATGCTAAATCCTTGAGTCCATTCATCGCCGGTCATGATCTACTGGAATTGTCGTACTCACTTGATCGTAAGCTTGACCTTGATCAATCTATCCTGCGACGTGGTTACAGGAGCATTGATGCCTCTGCGTTCCTTGAACATCTCGACGCTATTGCTGTAAACGTTCAGAGTGTAGCGGGCTACCCTTCTGATGTTGATGAGCTTTGTGTCTGGCTGTCCGGTATCTTACTTGAATCACTTGATGTATTTGCTCCTGCCCGTGTGTCCGTGATCAGGAAGCCTCCTGTTCGATGGCTTACGGACGAACTGAGATGCCGGCTCCGCACTCGTAATCAGTTGTACAGGCAGGCCAAACGTTCAGGCAGTCTACTGGGTTATGCTAGATACCGTCACTTTCGCAACCAGCTTAACAATGACATCAAGCGTGCTAAAAGTGAGTTTCACTTGGCTTCCCTTACCAATGTTACTGACTCCGCTAAAATGTGGAGAGAACTTGCTCGTCTGGGATTGGTTAAATCCACGTCGGTTTCTCCTCTCCGCTTTTTTACACCCGATCAACTTAACTCTTACTATGTCTCAGTGTCCAGCACGTCTTTGCCTTGCACATATGCCGACTTTATTTCTGCCATCGCCTCAGTTTCTTGTACTTCTCATCGTCCTGAATTTGTTTTCTCTACTATACAGCCGGACTCGGTTTACAAACTCATCTTTAATGGACCTCTTCACTCCTACGCGTCTGGCTATGATGGCATCCCGCTTTATGTTCTTCGTATTGCTTGGCCCATTATCTCTCAGTGGCTCATTCCTCTTTTTAATCGTTCACTTAATGATTCCATATTTCCTTCATCTTGGAAGCGTGCGTTGATTCGCCCTCTCTCAAAGATTCGCACTCCACTGT
>JASTWP010001640.1:50000-64425 GCA_030770255.1 Temnothorax ravouxi
GTTTGCGGCTCCTCTATCGAGGTGCCACGTACCACCAACTTAATAGTCACCCCCAGAGAAAATTTCTCCACGAAGTACAAAACGTCTAGGGAGACTAGGGACGCGTTACAAAGGACCATTAAGCCATCCGATTACAACCTTAAAGTCAACAGAATCTCGCCAGCTGCGAATAACGGTGTGCGAATAGAGGCACTCTCTGTGGATCTGCCGAAAATGCAAGGTTCTCGCGAACTCGAGGACGCGGGTCTGAGACTAGAGCGGGAGAGCAAGGTAAATCCAAGGCTGCTGTTGCGCGGAGTGCCTTGCAGTATGTCCAGGGAGGAAATTCTGGAGGATTTGGTTACCTTGAATCTGGGAGATTTCGATGCACCGGAGGTCAAAGTCGTGTACATATTTCCTCAGAAAGGACAATCGTCGCACTACCAACTGCGTGATCGAGGTCACTCCGGACATCCGCACTTCCCTACTAAAAGATAAATTTATATTTATAAATTATTACGCCTGCGAAGTCACCGACTACGTCAGGGTACTTCAGTGCTTCAAGTGCCTTGCCTTCGGTCATTTTGCGAAGCATTGTCGTTTTACGACTTTATGTGGTCATTGTGCTGGCGGTCATGAGACTAAGAATTGCACTGCTAGAAACAGGACACCTGAATGCGGGAATTGCAAGCGGTGGTTGCCACAAGCGGGTCGACATCATTCCGCCTTGGATAATAAGAACTGCCCGATTCTGCGCAAACGAATGTCGGAAAGGATTAGCAGCATAAACTATGGATAGGACTGTGCATCGCTTGCGTCTCTGTCATGTCAACTGCCAATCATTGCTTGCACATTTCGATGAATTCCAGTCCTTTTTCAATGATTCGGGATATCACATCATATGTCTTTCTGAAACGTGGCTTAAGCCCCACGTACCCGACCATCTGGTTTCTCTTCACGGCTACCGTCTCTTAAGATGCGACCGCGTTGGCAGGATTGGAGGGGGGGTTGCTATTTATGTGCCTGTCGCTTTTCATGCGACGATTCTTCGTCAGTCCGAGAATGTTTGTCATGGTAGACCTGAATACATGATTATTGAAGTCTCGATCAATTCCTCCAAGGTCTTGCTTGCTGTCGTATATAGGCCTCCTCATAGTGGATTTCTATCCGACTTCTTCAATGCATTTTCCGACCTGTCAGTGAATTATAAGCATTCAGTAATATTTGGAGATTTCAACGCGGATCTCTGTTCTCACACCTTCGATTCGGAGCAGATATTTTCGCTTGTGCGTGCTGCGAATCTTTTTATTGTGCCCTTTACAGCTACGCACCACACACGTACTGCCTCCACTTTACTCGATCTGTGCATCATAGATGAAGCGGACAAACTAATTGGGCACGAGCAGCACGATGTCTGCTTTTTGTCTGCGCACGACCTCATCGAAATTACCTATGACATTAAGATCGAGCGTGTGCCCAGACGCACCATTCGTGTTCGCGACTTCCGCTCATTCAATCGTGAGGACTTTTTAGCCGAATTGGATGCCCAGAACTGGGAGGACCTCTACACATCTGACAACATTGATGTTAAACTCAGGATCCTGAATGACATTCTTCTGACCTGCTATGACAAATATGCTCCTTATCGAGTCATCCAACCTAAGCACTTGCCTGCGCCCTGGCTCACGCCTGAAATTAAGTCGCTAATGAAAACCAGGGACAAATCAAGGAGAGTTTGGAAGAGGAGTAGAACAGATGCTAATTATGATCATTTCAGGCGACTAAGAAATCAGGTTCAGCTCGAGGTGCGGAGGGCTAAAGCCGAATATTTCGATAGGGAGTTCTGCAACATCAACGAGCCTGGTCATATCTGGAAGAAACTCAGACATTTCGGCTTTTTGAGAGCTAAAGCTGTGGCTGACAAACTCGTTTTTGATATCGACAAGCTGAATGATCATTTTACGGGCGACAGGATTTCTGATCCTGGTACCAGTGGGACCTTCTACTTGGGCGAGGAGGTATACGAGGACTCTAAATTCTACTGGAAACACATTGAACCGAGGGACATTAGTAGAGTTTTCCGCATGGGCCGATCGGAGGCGGTTGGCAGGGACGGACTTCCCCGTAGTCTGGTTGTGATGGCGCTTCCCAGCATTCTACTGGCACTGACTCATATATTTAATTTCTGTTTGACTTACGGCGTTTTTCCGGAGGTCTGGAAGCGCGCCACTATCTGTCCAATTCCTAAGGTGAAGCGCCCTGTGGAACTTAATGACTATAGGCCTATCTCAATACTATGCGCTATGTCTAAAGTCTTGGAGCGCGTCGCGGCGGATCAAATTGTGGGTTACCTCGAGGATTGTGACATCTTGGATCCCTTTCAATCGGCTTACAGAAGGGATTTCTCCACGCAGACAGCTCTGATCAGGGTCCTGGATGACGTCAGGACGGCCGCGGACAAGAGAATGATCACTGTTGCAATATTCTTCGACTTCTCAAAAGCATTTGATAATGTTTGCCATCGACTCTTGATCGACAGGCTTAGAGATCTGGGTTTCTCTTGCTCTGCCTTGCGATGGCTCTGCGCATACCTAACAAACCGGGAGCAGGCCGTGCGCGATCCTGCCACCGGTAGGATATCATCTGACAGGTCGGCTCGTAGTGGAGTGCCCCAGGGTTCTGTACTGGGACCCATACTTTTTGTACTCTACATGAGGACCTTTGGGATCGTACTGAAGCACTGCAAATATAATTTCTATGCTGATGATCTCCTGATCTATCTTCACACGGAACCTGGATTGCTCCGTGAGGCCATCTCTCTCATTAACGAGGATATTTGCAGTGTTCTAGGTTGGGCAAAGGAGAGCATGCTCACGATTAACCCCAGGAAGACTAAAGCGATGATCATGGGGACTCTACGATATATTAGCGACCTGGAGATAAGTGCCCTGCCCCGCATTACTGTTGACGGCACTTCTATTCCTTTCTCGGACACGGTGGAATACTTGGGAGTCACCATTACCAGTACACTTTCCTGGACCGAGCAAACCACGAAAACAATCTCTCGTGTGAATTCGGCGCTTTACCAACTTAAACTCGGCAAGCATCTCCTGCCCATTTCTCTCCGTATTAAGCTCATTATGGCTCTTGTATTTCCTTTGTTTGACTATTGCTGCGCGGTCCAAACAAATATCACAGGAGAGCAGGACCTACGTTTGCAGAGGGCATTCAACAAATGCGTCCGCTTCATTTACCAGGTCAAAGGGGACGAGCATATTACTCCCTATTTAGCCAGACTTGGTTGGCTAAGAATCAGTTTCCGTCGTTTGTACTTCGTGGGGAACTTGACCTTCTCCGTGTTACGGAAGGAGAAACCTCAGGCCCTTTATTGTAATTTCGTGTTCAAGCGTGATATAGCCTCGCGCGATACTAGGGCCCCGGGTAACGCTCTCAACCTCCCGTTGTGCCGCACGGAGTTCTGCAAGCGCTCTTTTTACTCTCTGGCCGCTGAATTGTGGAATAACATTCCACCTGACATCTGCAACTCTTCTTCCATTCGCGAGTTTAAACACAAATTTTACGCGCATTTGCTCCTGCAATCGGTGCAGACCAATTGAGCACACACCATATGTCTCTCTTTATACGTTTCATTTATATATTTATATATTCATTTTCTTCTCTTTTTTTCTTATCATCATTTTTTTTTTTGTTATTATGTTTTTGCGTTTTCTTGAATTTGTATGTTGTGTCATAATGTCCTAACGCTTTAGGGGACCTGTCCCAGAGCGTAGAATAAATAACGATTAATCAATCAATCAATCAATCTCTCTCTCTCTCTCTGCTCAACCAGGGTTCTAAAAAATTCGTAAAATGCGAGAGATTCGGCGTACCTTCGTAACCACACACGCCTGACTCCAACATTGTTCGCGAATATAAATTCTTGTCTTATTTTTATTCGAATAAAATAACGGCGTTAAATATAAAGAAGGAAAGGAGAAAGTGGCAAGAAGCGAGCTCTATTACATTTTATATTGTAAGTACCTCTCAATCCGTGATACGCGAACCAAGTTCCATCCCTTATCTGTTATTCGCGAATTTTTGCGCCCAGTATCGCGCAGCTATATAAACTTTGATCCGTTTTTAAACCCCATTCTTCCTATTGTTCGTACGACACACCGTTCGATATTCCGCGGAGAGAATAACTGCCGAATCGAATAGAATAACACTTACAAAGACGCAAACTCTTGTTCAGATCCGTCGACGTAATGTAGCCTGTAACAATAGCCGCCGTTACGTCTTTGCAGTTCGCAGTAATGTGAAAAGTTACGTTAATTAAAAATTCCAGGGTAGAAACCGTTTACGTCCCCGAGTATCCCTCTCTCTCTCTGTAATGCTTATTATCCTCTTATTAAGCGCGATTATTATTATGACGGTAACGCGGATCTACAATCTTCGATATTTTTTCTCTTTTAAACACAAAGCGGAGACAAACATAAATTTTATTATATGGCAACGGGGAAAAATAATGAAGAGAAAGACAATGATCTCTTAAACTTGACGCGATTTTATTGCGCGGTATTTGTGATGATATGTAGTATTACTGGGTATTTGCAATGTGGGTTTTAACGACGTAACGCGAAACCGTGGCACGACGCGACAAATTAAGCGACGCGTTTTAATGGCAAATGTCTGCGACGCGACTGCGGGTTTACGAAAATTGAGTCCTCCGAGTATACAACAGTTACAGGCAAGCGTAACTGAATTACGACTGCTCGCGTGGAGAGAGAGATGCACTCGAAGACAGGAATACTTCAAGGCGAGAGACTGATGGCGGTACTTGACATCGCCGGAATTGTCCTCCCCCGAGTGTTCGCATCAAGCTCTCCTCCTTTTCCCTTTCCCCTTTACCTTAAGAGGCCCCGCGCCAGTCCCTTTTCCGGAATTCCAAATACACGGCGCGCCCGTTTCGCCGCGTTATTTATGGCCGTCGCGCGCGCCCGCGCGCTCGCGTCGCCGTGCCGAGGGTTGGCGGAAAATTAACGTGGTTGAGTGCGCCGTTAAAAAATGACCGCGGGATACCGGCGAGCGTCTTAACGAGGAAGAACGGTAACGAGAAAAATTTCGATCCCCGCGCGTGACGTTTGAAATCCCACGACATTTGCGGCGGCGGACGAGGCGGACGATTTCCTGTCGCGCGCGCAAGAAAAAGGTAAGTACAAGTGAAGTAATAATTCCCCGAGACTCTCTCCAGTTTGCTCTCCTCTCCTCGCTAAGAAACAGTTACGTTGCGCAATACGATGTCTGCACACCATGCGTTTCAGTAGCAGGCGGAATGTGGGTCGAAGGTTTCGAAAAACTTTCGCAATCTGCTTCCCCTTCAATGCGCTTCGATTCGCCAAGTTTGCGAAATTTCACGGCAGCGCTGATAAAAATTAACTGTAATTTTCTACGTGACGATGAAGTGGCTGGATTTTTTTTTCAATTTGCAAAAAAAAGAAAGATTTTTCTGCACTCTCGCTCTAAAAAAAAGAAAAAAAATAGAGAAAGAAAGAGAGAGAGAGAGAGAAAATAAACCTGCGAACGAAAGCGTGTTTTCATAAAAAATACAGACGGGATTATTCTTTCAATTGCCCTTTAAGTATAAATGCGCGCTTATCGCTGAAAAAGTAAGCCCGTTTGGAGATCGAGCGAAATCACTTTACGTAACGAGGGAGAAAGATGAGAGTAAAGCTCGTTTAAAAATGATGAAAACAGATTATAAATTGAGTCGGCCGCGCGCGCGCGCGCGCAGGCGAGATCCTAAATAAAAACGAGAATAATTTTTAGTCGGTAGGAAGAATAATGATGGCACTGGACAGTATGACACGAGCGCAGGTTGCATCGCGACAATTAAGAACAGAAAATAAACAAAAGCGCAGTGGACGGACGAGATATATTAATAATCTCGGTGACGATTCGCAAAATATTGTACTTTCGTCGGCGTTACAAACGCGCTTAATTATAGGCGACGGTGACTCGTCGGTCGCCCATAATTAAGAAAAAGAAGAAAGGAATCCAGCCGCGGTGAGCAGGCGAATATATATAGCGACGATTGGGCAAAGTTCGAGTAATCTTTTCTCCCGTGCCGACATTACAATCGCCCTTAAATTAATGCGACTTTCCGCGTCGTCTGCCTGCGGCGGCGGGCGCGGCGCCCGAAAGCCCGCGATATTTCATCAAATTACCTTTTCGCTGTCCGCGCGCGGGGATCTCCCCGCGGTGCCGCCGCCACGTTATGCTCGATTTTTCCACGTCTTACGCAGCGCGCAGAATTAATGTGGCCGCTCGCGGTTAAATCAATCGGAATTCGCCCGCGCGCTTCTGCTCGCGAAGGCTCGCATTTTACGTACATACAGCCTCATCTCCTCTGTGTGCCGTTGACCCGCGCATTTCCGCCATCTCGCCGGATATCCTCCGACAGGAGGGCCGCCGTCACCCGCCGCCATTTCACCGTGTGCTTTCTCTCTTATATATATCCTTTTTTTTTGTTTTAATCGCCTTACGTAACCGCGGTAGAATTACGGTGGTATTAAATCCGCCGTTGCACCGCCAGACATTCTCGCACTTCGCCGTCGAAAGGGCGCTCCTAAGAACCGTTTGACCTTTCCGCCGTATAGCTTCTTTTTCTCTCCCGTCTCTTCCTCCTCCTCCTCCTCCGCCCAACCTCCTCTTTTTTCTTTAATACTCCTTACGCCGACGTCCTGCCGGGGGTATTAGGAATTAATGTACCGGCATGACCGTCTCAATCTTGCACTCCCTTTTCGCCTCTCCGCGACAGCGGATTCCGTAGCTTCTTCAACTTTAAAGAGCGCAACGGAGAGACGTTCTTCATTTTCAATTTATTAAACTTTAAATTATACCGTAAAGTTTATGAAATTTATTTCCACACACACACACACACACACACACAAAGGCGCTATATTCTTTTTAAAATATCCCTGGAAAGAATTATGTTGCTCCTGTCACCTCATTATCGTCATGACAAAGCAAGGCCCTCTTCCACAGTATATTTGCGATCGATCATTGATTCTAGCTATATGATTGTATGGATAGATAACTTCCGGTCCGAGTTTTGTTTTCTATAGTCAATCTCTGTATACTCTCCTTTTCTATAAAAAAATGAAATGTAACGCCATTGTCAACTTTCAATTGTTGCTCGATGCACTTTAACAATGTCTCTATACACGTTTTCACCACTCCTTTCCTCTCTATTTCACGACGTTACAAGGCCCCGAGTGCTGCTGCAACGGTATCCAATGCGCGCCACGCCGGCCAGAGGTCGGCGGGCTATTCCGCGGAAAGAAACGGGACATCTTTTATTCCCGTACTCTGATATGAAAAGACACTTTTATTTTTGCAGACCGCTCCGGACCGCTGCGCCGGCCGCCCCGTCACGCTATTTCTACCGTCTACAAAACTCTCTCGCGGGAATATCAATGCCGCGTTCGTGAGAGCGCGGTTCACGGGCCCGAAATTCGAGGCGACTTACAATATGGATATCGCTCATACCTTCAAAGAATCTCTTCCCTTCCTCCCACGCTCGCTTCTTCCAATTTTCCGTGTTCCTCTTCTAATCGCCCTGCGCGCGATTCAGCAAGTTACAGTCAACCGGGCTCGAGAGAGCTCTCGCTTGACTGACAATCTGCTTTTGCAAGTTCTTTCGTGCCGCGATGCGATTCTTATTTGCCTGTCACACTCCCCCTGTTTCCGCGTTTTATATCCGGCGCGCGACGAAGCAGCCGAGACGTGCATGTCAGGCGGCGACTTTCAATTTTAAGAGCATTTATTACTTTACAACTAATGAACAACGCGGGGAAGTTTCAACGCCCAAGTAATATTAAATCGTAGCACGATTATCGAAATAGTTTTCGATTAGACCATTCTCTATTTCCAGCTTTCGCAGTACTTAGTGATACGGAACACGAGCGAGCCATTTTCGTGGCGGAATTCCGGACCCGAGTAACGTCGGGCATCATAAAATGCTGAATCCAATCGCAATCTCGTCCCCACGGCTCCTTTTGCGGCGGACGAACGGGCGAAACGAACGCCGGGGCTCTCGCCGCTAATTCTAGTCCGTTTTCCCCCCGGCTTTCCTTTATTAATCAACGTAAATAACCGCGAGGAATTACCGCGGCATTAGAACGGCAGTTGCGTCCGCACGCACTCGACTCTCGTAAACCAACCTTCCGCGCGGCTACTTTCCTCCCTCCCAACTGCTCCCAACCCCTTGAATACACCGCGTCGTTTTCGTCCGCCCCGGTTTCTTCTCACCTCTTCTCTTTTCCGCTCCTTCTAATTTTTCCCCCTTTTCCCACCGTCGCGTCGTTCTTTTATACGACGTCTCTAGCTTCCAAGCACGGAAATCTACGTAGGATTAAACGCGCAACTTCTCCTCGCATAAAGGAGCACTCTTTTCCATGTATTTTCTTTTTCGCTCTCGTCCCCCCCTCCTCGTCTCTCCTTTCTTCCTCCTTCTCTCTCTCTCTCTCTCTCTCTCCCTCTCTCTCTCTCTCTCGTGGACCTCCACTTGATTTTTACGGTTCCGCTTCGGCTTTTTTTATTTTTTCCCTCTACGCTAACGTCGCGCCGCAGCGAGCCGCCAATTAATATAGGATCACGGTTGGATTCATTATAGTAACGAGCCGGGTGAAAAAGTATCGCGAGAAGCCCGGCCTGTCGCTTCTCGTAGCCGTCCTTTGTCGTCGTCGTCGTCGTCGACTTAATTAAAGACGTCACAGGGCTAAAGACTTTTATTGAGAAGCTTACGGCCACCGAGGCGACGCTTATTAACTGCAAAACGGACGTTCCTTGCGCCGCAGAAGGCGGCTTCAGCGATCGCGGCGCATGGCGATTGACAGCGACGCGCTCTGATATCTGCAATGCATTGTATTTTTTTTTCTCCTTCGCGCAACCCGCTCCATTGTAATCGAAACCCCGGCAAAAAACAACAACGTATCGAAAATCAAATTTCATTGTTTATTTAAAAGAATATAAAAATAGCAAAGCTTGTATTTCGGAAAAATTCGTTTTTATTTGATGTCGTACGTTATATCTGTCGTACGTTATATTTGTATCGAAGTAAGCGATTTATTTATTTTTCATGGAAATTGTCAATCAGTTGATCTCGCCGAATGAACTTTTCTAATTTTAAACGGCAAAACGGGTCAGATGATCTCACCAGAACGAAGATATTATCGATCGACAGTCGAATGCGTTTTCGTGAAATTGCGAAAAAAAAGCAATTTCCTTCGCGAAGTTGAGCCATGTAGGTTTAACCCGCGTTTTTTTTTTTGAAAAATTTCCGCCCCCCTTTTTCTCTCTCGTTCTCTCATTCTCTCTTGTCTCCCTCGTCGAACCCTCGGAGCTTCGATGAAATATCGTACACGTTATTTTTTAACAGATAAACCGTAAGCTTCTCTCGCGCGATTGAGTACGCGACGTGAATACACGGCGAAATATTAACTGATTTTTTGCCCCGCGCACCTGAGAGAAAAGGACGGGGACGACTCCAAGTTCGCGCCGGGAAAAGTTTCTCGAAATTTTCAGAGGCGCGTCCCCGGCGCGCCGGGACCGCGAATAAACCCCGGCCCGGGGCGCAAAAAAAGGCCGTACACCACGGTTATTTATGTATGCCGGGTGCATTGTTCGAAAAAGAATTCTCCCTATATATTTCGTTATTATCGAGAAACTCGAAGTTACTCGCGAATCTCATTGCGAAAACCGAGCACGGCCGAAAATATTATCATTCGCGGCTCTCGGCGGAAGTTCGCGCAGGTGAAATTTCAACGGCAGGCGAAAGAAACGAGATCAAAAAATACCGTGCGCGATATTTATTCGCGCTAACCCCGTTTTTTTCTTTTTCGAGGGTGGGAGATCCGGGACGCGCAAAGCTTTTCACATTGGGAATCTTGAAATATCGCAAAAACTATCGATCCTTAATGACTTTTATGAAAATATTTTCCTAAAAGTGCCCAAAAATATTTTACGTGGCAAAAGCTGTATTTTACTGCGAGTAACCGTCAGTTTTTCTAGAACAAAAATTTTAGCATTCTATGTAATTATTCATTATTATATTTAAAAAATTACTACATGTGTTGAACGGTAAAATATATCTACTTTTAATAAACTAGGTAAATTATGTGTACACAATATAAGAATTCGAGAAAAAAATGGGTGTAATATGGTTCAGATGTAAAAATGCATTATTAGATATAAAAAGATCTAAATGTAATTTTATATGATTATATATATTCAGATCCGAAATTTTGCGCGATATGATCTTATCTTTATATAATCATATTCGGCTTGATTTTATTATACTAACCATATTTTACCCATTTTTTATTGAGAAGGTAAGAAGGTAATAGTATTTTTTGATATATGTGTAATACAATAATATTTAATAACGCCGAAAGAATATTTTCAGAAGAGAAAAAAACATTTTTCATATTATTATATATATTCGTGGTTTCTGCGCGGAGTTCCAAAATGCAAGCAGCGTCAGAGGAGAAAGCGATTTCTTATGCGTAGGACGACGACGACGACGGCAACGAAGAGGATTCGCTCAAAATTCGAAGCGGAAGACGACGGCACGACGAAGTTACCTGCGGAAAATTCGGGCGCGTTTATTCACACCGCTGCGAATTCGTTCCTCTGTGTATCCTATGCATCAGCAGCGGCGGCAGCGAGAACCAGGAAATTACCGAAAAGGTCGAGAGAGGAAACATGCGCACCAATGAGAAAAACAGAGAAGGAGAGAGAAAGAGAGAGAGAGAGAGACGAGAACGCGCAACCAAATATTATCATTTAGCGGGGAAGGTTCCCAAGTCGAAATTTCGCGGGGAACTAAGTCGAAATTGGTTTTTGTTCGTTACTCGCTCGCTCGCCTGCGTCGTCGTCATCATCGTTGCCGTCGTCGTCGTCGTCGTCGTCGTCGACGTCGAGCTCGACCTAATTAACGGCGCCGCCGAGTCGGAAGCGCGCACCGATTCTCTCTCTTTGGGGGCCAAAGCGCATCCCCGCTGATAAAAGGGACGTTCCCCCCGAGCTCGTGCACTTATTCATTCGAGGGAGTATAGTCACCGTCATCGTCACCCTGCGCTTCAGCTACCACCGCCAACCGCCGCGCCGCTAACCACCGTATCGCACCCGTTACGCTATAGTCGCCGTTCTCCCGTTTCTGCTTGCCAAGTAGTCGTCATCGTTGTCGTCTCGGGTCGCAACGCGTGTACCGTCGCCGACTAAATTACGGAACACAATCCGACCCCCCGCCGTTCCCGTTCAATATGCATGAGTTATCATTCGTAACGCGCTACCGAATGAATCATATATCCGCAGTACGGATAGCGCTGTGGCACTCGTTATTCCCCTTTTCATCCCTTCTCGCCCCTCCCCCCGCCCGCCCCGCGCCTTTTCGAAACCCTATACCGTCAGCTCCTGTCACTCTCGTCACCCTCACAGCTGACTTTCCTCTTTTCGGTGTTCCACGTCGGTGTTTTACCCTCCCCCCTGCCCCTACATACCGTCTCTATTCGTATAATATTCTAGTTATGATCGATTCACATATATATCACATTTTACATTCCTCATATGGTTCGGTCTAATTTCAGGCGAATCGAAAATAATAACACGCATTCGACTATTCACGTGTAATGATTTTCACGCGAAATTATTTGAAACGATTCGGATGGACTAAAAAAAGATCATCGCAGTGAAGTATAATTATCGATATGGATTTCACAGATATCACAATTTTATATTTATTTTTCACAATGTTTTTCTTCCGACTTTTCAAAAATACGAAAAATGGAAAGATCTAGTTCTTTCTCGTCTATTTTAAGTTAATCGAGGAAAATAATAAATCGTAAAATAAGGTAAACCGCGCCACCTCCTGAGTCAGTCATCATACGCGCTTTGTTATTCTCGTTAGTTTTATACGTGTCCCGTTTGGCCGGCACCTCCTCAGTCCTGACGAGGCTCGCGCGCTGCAGAATAATAAATAGATTTCTCTCTTCCACCCTCGCGCTTCCTTTCGCTTTCTCTTTCGCTCTTCACACCGAGGCGAGGCTCGTTTCTGCCCGCTCGTTTACCACGCGCTTATTTCGCGTTGTCCCTCGGAGAGAGAGCGCCGCGCGCGCCTCTCCTTTCCTCGCTCGTCTCTTTTTCTCATCTTCAATTATTTTCTCGCTCCTCTTCTCCCGGCCATTCTCTTCTTCCCGTCCTCTCGACGCTTTCCGACGCACGGTTTCCTGCATGGCTTTGAGCTCGGACTCTCCTCATTGTTCCCCGATCGCTTCCGACGTTGGCCCCCGCTAACTCGTTCCTTTTCCCCGGGCTTTTCCAATTTGTCTCTCTTTTCCGCTCGTTTCGCCCCTTTTCCCTTTTGCCCTACCCTTTCTCCTACGTCGATTTGTCTTCCGCGCGCGATTTTACGAGCCACGGTCGAGCTCGGGTTATACGCGCGAGCGGTATCGCTTCGCGACATGATTCATTTTGTGTTTGCCACATTTTTAAATATATATATACGCTCCCGTATTCGTGTCCGTGTAATCTGCTGCCGACGTTTGATCGACTGTTCGGCTGACGGACAATTTTTCTTCTATACACGGGACTAGGTTAACGAGCTTCGTAGTGTTCAGCAACAAGAAAATGTCAAAGTAGACCTCCACTTAACTGATGCTTATTAAAGATTCATTAGTACTTATTATAGTCATTACAGGGTCGTTAATATATATTATGTAGGGACGAGTGAGTAATGATGGAGATTCG
Source organism: Temnothorax ravouxi (assembly GCA_030770255.1). Classification (NCBI taxonomy): domain Eukaryota; kingdom Metazoa; phylum Arthropoda; class Insecta; order Hymenoptera; family Formicidae; genus Temnothorax; species Temnothorax ravouxi. Next base: position 62,787 of record JASTWP010001640.1, read on the forward strand.
GGCCGCGTTTGTCCACTAAAAAAGAGATTATCATTATTTAAATATCCCGAAATGTCTGACAAAATGAAGCTCGAGCATTAAATTGACAGAGTGGATATCCCACTATATAAACCCCCTTGAACTTATTAGCAGACTCACTTATTCCAAATAGCCCTATTTGTTAAGAATCAAGATAATATTTTATTCCTTCCTACCCTGCCTTTTCCTTCTTCCCTCATCCTCGTTCGCTTTGTACCCGTCGAAATAATAAGCGTTTCAACAAGCAGACGGAGAATTATGGTTCTCTCTTCCGAGGGAAGCAGCGCGAGACCTGCCACTGTCAATCCGCATATTTCGCCGTTGTTTACGCCGTCAGCGTTAACAATACCGAGATAGTCTGCAATTTATCAAAGCTAATTCGCAGGGAGAGATGAAGAGAGAGAATGAGAGAGACACTGAAAGAGAGAGAGAGAGAGAGAGAGAGAGGGAGAGGGAGGAAGGGAGAAAAGGAGAGAAACGTACCATTCGTGTTTAACGGCTGCAAATGTGGGTTTTATTGCGGCGCGCGGAAATTATATATACGCGCACGCCTCATTTAATCATCGTTATTGACGACTTTTGTTATTGTGATTACCTGTTGACGATATCGCTGGTCAAATCCTCCTCCCTCCACCCTCGCTCCCCGCTTCTGGTTGGCTTATCGTCGAGATTGCACGCGTATTATCGGCATATCAGAGGCCATTGTTCGACGTGACGTTTCGCGTTTTGTGTCTACACCCTCAATCCTCTCTCCTCTCTGCAATGGTTCCTCAATGCGATGGCAATGCGATGTGATGCAATGCGATGTAACGCAATGCAACGCATCGAGACCTCACTGCCACGGGTTATAATTAATACGTTTGGCCGCGCGTGTCCTTTTGTTATATCCCTCGTCCTCCGACCGCTTTCCCGCTGTCCGCCCTTCGTCTCTCGGCTTTTCCTCTCCGCGTTTTTCCAGCAGCTCCACCACCTCTTCAGAGCGCGCGCGTGCTCTTTTTTTTGTCGCTCTTCCGCCCCCTCCTCTCTTTCTCTCTTTCTCTCTCTCGCCCAACCCAAGTACCACCCTCCCTGTCTGCTTCCCTGCCTGGTGCTGCCGCGCTCTCCGATGTCGCCCTTTTGTTACTCTTTCTGTCCTGCTCGACTACGTGTTTTTCTCGCGCGTCTCCTTCCTCTTCCTGATCCTTTTATCCTTCTCCCCGGTCTTCCTCTTTCTCCCTCGGCGTTTCGCCATTTTTCTCTGTTTTTGTATCTTTTCCCGAGTGATCCTCCACCTCCGACACCTTCCTCTTTCTCTCTCTTTCATTCTCTTTCACGTCTGCTCTTTGTTTTTCAGCCGGATTGGCCTGTTCTTTCCCTTTCCTGTCGCCGCTCTTCCCCCCCACAGTTTTCCAGCGCCTCTCCTCTCTATCCTCTCGACGCGGTTTTTCCGGTTCTCTTGTATTCATTCTTACGTTTAATGATAACGGGAATTACCGTTGCTCACCGCATTTCCCTTCGGGGAAATCGCGCCTCGGCGATTGAGGTTTAATTAATCTCTTAACACTTAAACGGAGATGGAATTAGCGATGCTCTCTTAATTTTTATGCTCTTTGCGGCAATTACGATAAGAAATACTCCAGTA
>JASTWP010001641.1:0-64337 GCA_030770255.1 Temnothorax ravouxi
TTTTCAATTTTTATCGATTACTGTCGTTCCAATTGACCATCGCAGACACAGTTCAACCTCGGCTGACACCGAGTAAAAAAAATAGTTTCGGGCTAACATTATTTCTAGTTGGATCCCGAATCACCTTACAACGCACAGTACTTGATACCGAAAACTACCGTTACAAAATGCAGATAAAAAAAGAAAAGTTTACAGATAAACCATAAGTATTCCCATTTCGCGATACAAATTTTGGATGGAACATACGCTATTATGTGGGATATGTATTTGCCAAAATTCGGACACTGACTAATTTTGAAAAGATTGTTCCCATCTGCGGTCTCAGTAAATACCTTACAACACAGTACCGATAAGTACCGTTACAATGAATAATCAAAAATTAAAATACCATTGATAACTAGCCATAGTGTTATATTATTCTTTAAAAATTGACATATATCGTAACGCTATTATTTGCAGATTTACATTTAACGATACGCGCAAACGTTGGCATTTCTATTAAAAATTATGATCCCAGGAATCACTCTTATAACTCAGTAAATCTACATCCTTAAGTACTGTTACAATGCAAAACGAAAAATTAATATCTACAATAAACTATACATAGAACAATTTTTCTGTTAAAAGAGGTCATACGCAATCTATAAGAAGAAAAAGAAATAGCACCCTGTTAGCATCCCAATGTAGGACAGCATTACAGCAAATTCTATTGTTAACTGTTGCCAAGACCATTAACGAATAGTTGGGGAAAGTTATACCGTTCAATTTGCCTGCTCGACGTCTATTGAACAGCTGAATAGAAATGAGACTACTGGCAGCTAAATCATTCCAAGTGTCGAAGAGAAGTTTTTGATAGCGTATGTTCCATTAGAATTTGTATCGCGAATGGGAATACTTATGGTTTATCTGTAAATTTTTCCTTTTTTATTCTGCATTGTAACGGTAGTTGTCGGTATCAGGTACTGTGTTGTAAGGGTGATTCCGGGGTCCTAACTGGAAATAATATTAGCACGATTACTCGGTGTCAGCCAGTTCGTAATAGTTATTTGTGCAACAAGTGCTGGAACTCGCCTTCGGCTCGTGCGTCAACTCCGCACCCGGGGAATTTTCATCTTCACGCACGACTTGCACACCCTATTTTTATGTTGCAAGTGCGTGGAAATTGGTCTATCACGCGTAGCGTGCGTAATGTGTCACTTTCCATGCACGTGTTACATAAATGTATTTACGCTGGTAAATTGGAATCGACGGTAATCGACAAAAATTGAAAAACTTCTTCAGTTTACGTGGTAATTAAAAGACAATATTGTTTCCTGTAAAGGTACATAAGAGAACCGATTACGGAGTACTAACGGTATTTCTTGGACCATGCAGTTGCATTTCCTAGGCAGATGCTATTTGACTGAACCGTTCTTAGGCAAATGGGTAAATCTGAAGAATAGTGGCCTCCTCATATGTGCAACTTCTATAAAGCAGGGCATACACACGTGTGTATGTGCCCTGCTTTAACGAAAATCACAACTTCTATATAAGCAGGACATACACACATGTGTGTGTACTCTGCTTTAATGAAAATCACAACTTCTATAAAGCAGGGCATACACACGTGTGTATGTGCCCTGCTTTAATGAAAATTACAACTTCTATAAAGCAGAGCATATACACGTGTGTGTGTGCTCATGATCGCTACATCACGTCGGTATGACAGGTTTTCTAACCTAAGAATCGTCAACTTTAATGCTAAATATCTCGCCTCGCGGGGCAGAGCGACACTTTTTTCTGCCAGATTCGGTTGTTTTGTGCAAAAACGCGTCGAGTAAGCCTAATTTCATCGATGTGCTCCGGGATAGCTATAAACTGAAGAATTTCCCAAATACATGCTTCGCGGAATACCATTTGTCTAACAGCGGTTCAGTCAAATAGCATCTGCCTAGGAAAATAGCATTTGACTAGGAAAATAGCAAGAATAAATGGTGAAAGCTATTTGGCCAGGCAGATAGCATTTGCCTAATCAGAAGCTATTTTCCTAAAATAACCATTTGCCTACGACTATATAAAAATTGTTTCAACCTGATTGAAACGGTGATTACATCATTTAGTTGTTATCAGTAACTTATACTTTCGTATGTATATATTTTCGACAGAACACAAGTACGACCTGCCTCCGTGGCAAGAACGTTTTTAATTTATATTTGATACAATGATTCTGACAACATCGTTTGCTAAGACAAATTAAATGATGTATAACCAATAAAAAAGTCTACATTACAATTCTTTCTATAAATATAAGTCAATAATTATATTTTTACAATATGGTCCCAAAAAGTTCCTGTAGCTCTTTGTTTGCGGTCCTCAGATGGAACCTTACATCGCAGAAAATGGTTAGGAAGCTAGATATACGATAGAAGTGTGTTGATCTCTCTAACCTTTCCCTCGCATTATTAGCGTTATGATATATTAGATAGACTCAATATTTATCATCATATTTAGCATTTAGTTCTAATAATCGCGAGTGAAATCGGTCCTCATATCAACCGCTGAATCCTGGAAAACCAGGTCCCGATATCATCCGTTGAATATAGAGCGAATTATAGGGACCGGTCCCTACATCATCCCTTTCATCTAGAACAATACCGGGTCCGACCTCAAATGTGCCAAATGTCCCCATATTAACTCTTAGACCCTCGAAATGGATCCGATAATTACCCCTCCATATATATTATATATATATATATATATATATATATATATACATATTTATTATATTAATATAATATATATGTATATATTACAGTTAAACAATTTTTGACGGAAAATGGCGTCTGACGCGAAAGTGTTGATATTTGTTCGCGAAAGGACAAAGCGGCGCGATATTTGTAGAGACTTGCGCAATATGGGCTACCACGCAGACGCGCGTCACGACGACGACGACGATAAAGATTCAAGGAAAACAGAAATAGAAAATTTTTGTGATCCAAACACGAAAGCTGTACGGATTGTTCTTGCGACCGATGTGGCGAATAAAAATTTCAGCCACAACATTTATACGTAAGTTTAACCGACAGAACGTCGTACCTTTCTGTAAAATGACATCAGCGCCTGCATCGTTTGTTATCATTTCAGACATGTATTATCTTACGACTTTCCGAGAGATATAGAGGAATACGTTTACAGAGTTGGCCTTGCTAGACGCGTAACGCGAACGGGCGAGAGCATCACTTATATGACAAGGTTGGATTGGCAACACGCGGAAGAACTTCGCAACGTTCTCGAAGAAGCTACGCAGGTAACGCGAGCGAAGCACAGCACGTAGCCTTTTTTTCATAACACGTAACGAATGGCACGAACTCTTGTTTTTGTTTGTTTTGTATTGTTCAGATAGTACCTGAGAGCGTACATACGCTGTGTGAAAATATTTTACATAGAAGAGGAAAAAAGCGACGGCGCGGCGGCGGAGCGCACTCAAGAATGTTAGAGAATCGTCAACAGAGGCGTTCTTCTAATTTGTCTTTCTTCTCCAAATTACCGACGCTCGATTCATCGTGTCGGTCTGTATGTGTGTGTGTGTGTGTGTGTGTGTGTGTGTGTGTGTGTGGGGGGGGGGGGTGTTATGCGCGCGCGCGTGTGTTTCACCGTGGTCGAAGTATACAATTTCGCGCAGCTTTTTGTGTGTGACGCGTGGCGCCCTGTCGCGCGAAGCGTACGCTATACATACGTCGCGGACAGACGTTCCTTTTTTTTTACGACGACACGTCGCCGTCGTCTCGTTAACGTTTGTTCTTCGATGCCGTACCCCATTGTACACGCACAGATGCGTCGCACTCGTACGCGTATACAAATGATTTATTCAACGCGAGCTCATGTCTATGTTGTCATTATTATTATTTCAATTATTTGAAATATACCATATTACATAGCCGTACGATGTACGTATATACATATATATATATACACACACACACACACACACACACACACACACACACATTACATATATACAGTTATATTCGTAGTTTTTATATTCGCGCGATATCTATATGTTATTACATAAAAACCGTACACGTATATTTAGAATTAATAAAAATAATAAATACGTTTCAATATTTTATTTTTAAGAACGGTGTTTTCGTGTGTAAAAATACGTTACATAATAAAGAAATAACTTTTCTAATAGACTTTTCTTACGTCTGCGTATATTATTTAATTTTATATATAATTTTTTTAAGACTGTTGCGTATTATCGGTTATGTTTTTACATTCCATGACTATCGGTTACAGTTTTTTTGCGTCGAAATAGACAACGTATTCACAAACATAATATTAATATATATATATAATAATATATAATATATAATATAATTATATATATATATAATATATATATATATATATATGTCAATTGGCTATTTTGACGACAGCAAAAAATTGGATATTTTATTGTATACATAGGAGTACATTAACACTCTGACGTATACATCACTTATATTTTTGCAATAAAATGTACTGGCACGTATGTATAAGGAAATAATTATAGATTGGCTAGTATGACGACAGTACAAAACTATGTACAATAATACATTACGTGGCTAATATGACGACACTAATATTTTCCGTAAAATCCCGTTTACACGAAGGAAAATCCCGTTTACGTGAAGAAATTATCAAAAGTAACGCTCGCGTAAACGTAGTATATGTTACGTTGATATATCAGATATCTTAATTTTTAAAAGCGTTAGGTTAGGTTAGGTTATATTCAACGGTTCAAAAATTTTTATTTATAAAATTGCATGGTTTATGAAAGTGCATGGTTGGAGGGATTAGGGTTAATTATAAAAGTAATGTTAACATTTATATAGTGTAATTAAATAATTTTGCTTTATTGTGCAAAATACATATACAAAAATAGTACAGAACCTGAGAGTATATAAATACAGTAGAATAAATGATACTGTCACAGACATTTTCTTAAGTCTTTTAATATATTTGTACTTATAACTATCTAGTATAAATTCTGAACATAATATCAATCAACTTATCCTTATAAATTAATAAAATCCTTATACATTTAAATTACCTGGTTTGAACAAACATAGATAGTTATTGTCTTCCTATATCTAGACTAATATTATCCTAATGAAAGTAACAATGATATTTCGACAATAGTTTCAAACAACAGAAGATTAAATACAGCCAAATAAAACCAACATTAGTTCTTAATTTCGATGTAAATTCTCATGGCGATCGGCGAAGGACGAAGTTCTTTTGTCCAAAGCTAACTTCTCCACTATTTGTATTTGACACTCCAATTTATAGAATTTGAACATATACGGATGGTAGTTTACGTCGAGTCGATCAATTGCTTTTTTCCACAGCGCAACTTGCTTATCGGTTATACAATTCTGGGTGTCGTAATGCAACAATCCTTCGCTCTTGTCTCCTATGTCCCCTAATATAAAATTGAGCTTGTCGAGTAAGGAATATCTTGAATATGTCTTTTCTGATTACATTATTATGTGAATTTAGATATACCTTGGAATACAATTCTCGATAGATAAAAACCGCCCATTTCAGCATTTGGAATCATGTAGCAGAGATTAGTTCGAGTATTCATCCGCAACGTAAACGCGCACACTATCATTCTTCCTTGAGTGGCACATTTATTTAATAAAGCGCCAAAGAACAATAGATTGCCTGCGAAAAAAAACAAAGACCACATTTGACATTACTTTTATTGTAATTAAAGGCTGCGATATCACGAATCGAGTGTTATTTCACGCATTAAATTTTTTGTATCATGTATCTTATACTTTGTTACCTTTACGAGTGCTAGGTTTTACACCGATTATCTTGGCTGGTGGATGTATATGTTTTATCCGGTGCAGCTCTTTTTGTGTGAAACGCAGCTTCATACCACCAATTGGCTCCTTAGTTTCCAAGCTAACTTCCTCTGGTATCACAAAAGGTAAATCAAGTTCCTCACTGTCGACGTCCTATAATAAATCAAGCAAATCAAACGTAAGAAATAAAAAATCCAAGACATTCTTATACGTGTCATTTTAAGCAAGATCTTTGATTACGTTATGCGAGAAATATATACATCTTTTTATAAACCTATTCACCCTTGAAATACTTCGATCTCGATAAAACTTGATTAGTCGCTTTGCTCAGCAATTTCGTTTGCAAGCATGTACGTTTTCTGTACTTACATTTTTACTTGTACAATATTTAACTATGTTGTAAAAATAAATATTACTCTCACCAACGTGAAGACCCACCTGCCTAAAGTACGCACGACCAAATCAATCCTCAGGCCATCACACACCTGAAAGCCTAATCGCACAATATTTTTAGACGACGCTTTAATCTGCTGCACCAGTGATGTCATTCTGTAAACATATATGTCTTCCTTGACAACATCTCTAAATCTTTATAGAACTGATCATGCACCCAATTGTTCCCCAATCTAATCACGTACAATTTAATGTCCAAGTCTTTCAAGGATGCCGTCTTCAATCTGATGCGATGTTTTTCGTCATCCGCGAATTTAGGGGTGTGACAAGTAATCAGAATTATCCTGCGTTTGGTGAGGACTGTCTTTATCTAAGAAGATATCCATGGCGTATGTCAACGCGTCGTGAAGCGGGTGAGCATCCTCGAATTTTACTCTGATAACCCTTCTGCCAAAGAATTTGCTTGTACCACTGCAGGGATAATTAATGACAATTAATTGTAACTCGTTAATCAAACTAATAACCAACGTTATAACTGACCTTGAAAAACTTTTGGATATGACTGAGCTTGGTCTCCGGTTCTATCTCAAACTAAGGCTCTATAAATGTGAGTATTCTCGTTCCGCTATTTTTGAACCAATCATATGTGAAAACATAACCTTTCAAGGAACTTTTTCGTAAACGTCAATACGCTTTTCGGTCTCGCGATTAATATAAAAATTTAGCTGAAATACCAGTCATTTTGGAAGCTGAGAATACGAGACCAAAAAGCGTATTGACGTTTACGAAAAGGTTATGTTTTCACATGTGTTTGGTTCAAAAGTGGCGGAACGAGAATACCTACTTTTTTATAGCTCTACTCAAACATCTTCTGTGTAGCATCGACGAGAAGCAATGTGGCTTCTCTTACTCCGTATCATTGACTCTCTTGTAAATCGTCTTCTCCACCTATATTATAACCTTGTACAAGTGCCATTACTGTTATCAGCATAATTTGTTACTATTAATTATTTCGCAGTTATCATTTAAATAATGTCTCAGAGAACATTATATAGATATTTGGAAGTCATCTGAGAGATCATAGGAAATCTTAAAATTCCGAAGATGTCTTATGACATAATAAATCTAAACATATTTTAAGTAACTGCTGTAATTAATAATAAATACGTAGTACAGTTTGTTGAAATCCATTCGTAACACACTACTGGCGTTTTAGGTTCACGTTCACGAATTTGTCGGAAAATATGATTAAATACTCACCTCTGAAGGGATTCAAACGTCGATGTCACAAAGACTAGAATCCTGCGAATCTCTGACGAATCTACACGAATCTTTTTATCTTTACATTTGTCGATGGAAAGATTAACTATTGTTCTCTGAGACATTATTTAAATGGTAACTGCGTAATAATTAATAGTAACAAATTATGCTGATAACAGAAATGGCACTCATATGTATGTACAGATTACAATACGGATGGAGAAGACGATTTGCAAGAGAGTCAATTGGCCGCGTTCAGCAGACACAACTGTTGAGTTCGTCTTATCAACACTCTGCGTTGATTGGTTGGTTCTAAAAGTAAGAGCCAATCACGTTCTATTGCTACTCAGCGGCTTGGTCTGCTGAACGCGACCAATGGCTGCGTTCAGCCGAAACTCCGCTAGCCTAGCAATCGTGAGCAGTCGCTCGTTTCCTCTCCTTTGACCCAATGGATTAAAAGGAGAGGAAACGAGCGACTGCTTACGATTGCTAGGCTAGCGGAGTTTTGGCTGAACGCAGTCAATGGTACGGAGTAAAGCTGGATTCAGACAGGACGCGTCAAGCGTCAAGCAGCGAGCAGCAACCAATCAGCAAGGCGATATATTCTACGCTACTGCTGATATCACCTAGACCGGTATTTATAGTCGGTTCTTATATTTCAGACCATCTTAAGTACAATCTTAAGATGTCATTAACCAATCACAGAGCCGTATTAGCATCTTAAGATATTACTTAAAGCGTCGTCTACAATGGCAGCAGGAGTATATAGTAAGATGTAAGCAGTAAGTTATTGACTCAATCACAATCGAATTTGAGGAGAATAATCGACTGTGATTGGTGAATTCTTACGACTCAGGACTTTACGACTCGCATTGTAGACCTAGCATAATAGAATTTTTACAATTTTAGAATAATCGACCGTGGTTGGTCAATAGCTTACTGTTTACGTCTTACTGCATACTCCTATTGCTATTGTAGACGAAGCATAAGACGGTCTTGAAATAAGATCTGATTATGAATACCGGCCCTCTAGCTGATTGGGTTGCTGCTCGCTACTTGACGCTTGACGCGTTCTGTCTGAATCTAGCTTAAGTCCCCATCTACAATAGATGTTTTAAGCCCTAGCCTTAAGAAGGAAGCTTTCCAGCGAGCGACACAAGTCGACACAAGCATCGTTCTATCTTTCTTATTTGGTAATATATGGCCTAGTTTACACCAATCTCTTGATACGCGTATCAAATAGTATATTTGAGCTGATCAGCCAATAATGAAACTAATTTATTAGTTATTTACTATTTAATACGCGTATCAAGTAATCGGTGTAAACTAGGGCCAATGAGTAACAAATACTACGTTTACGCGAGCGTTACTTTTGTAGTAACTTACACGATAATTCCTTCGCGTAAACAAGATTTTGTAGTAACTTACGATAATTACTCCGCGTAAACGAGTGAATTATCGTAAGTTACTACAGAAGTAACGCTCGCGTAAACGTAGTAAAAGATAAAACGATACTTGTGTTGACTTGTGTCGCTTGCTGGAAAGCTCCCGAAATTGTTCAATCACAGTTGAATTTAAGGAGAATAATTGACTGTGATTGGTCAAGTTCTTAGGGCTTAGGGCTTAAAACACCTATTGTAGATGGGCACTAAGGAAATAGATCAATCAATTTTCTTATACTTATGCATTATGCGTTATGCAAAAGTCTGTGTTTCCCGCTTAAAGCGGGGAGCACACACTTCTACATAACGCATAATGCGTAAAGGCTGATTTATAGAGGTCGTAACCGTTAATTTAAGCCGTAATCTTTAAGAAATTGACCAATCACAGTCGAATGTGAGAAGGACAATCGACTGTGATTGGTCAATTTCTTAAAAATTACGGCTTAAATTAACGGTTACGGCCTCTATAAATCAGCCTTAAAGCATAAGAAAATTGATTGGTCTATACACATGTGCATAAAAAATAGACCAATCAATTTTCTTATACTTACGCACATTAAGCGGGGAGCCCACACTTCTGCACAACGCATAATGCGTAAGCGTAAGAAAATTGATTGGTCTATTTCCTTATGCACATGTGTATGGACCAATCAATTTTCTTATGCTTACGCATTATGCGTTGTGCAGAAGTGTGTGCTCCCCGCTTAACTCTTTTGCCTGCTTGAACGTGCTAAGGGCTGGTCTACAATAAGTGTTGTAAGTCGTTAGTCGTAAGAATTGGGGCTTAAAACACCTATTGTAGACGGGCACTAAACGTTAAATTTGACAGGAATTAGGTTATGAAGAAATTGACCAATCACAATCGAGTATTCTTCTCACATCCCATTATGATTGGTCAATTTCTTATGGCTTAGAGCTTAAATACTTATTAAAGCAAGGTTATAGGCCGGTAGTCATAATCAGATCTTATTTCAAGACCGTTTTAAATAATATCTTAAGATGCTAATACGGTTCTGTGATTGGATAATGACATCTTAAGATTGAACTTAAGAGGGTCTTCATGGTCGACAGGAGTCATTCATTACTAGAATTGTAAAATCCGTATTATAGCCAAAATAATGAGAAAATCGCACTTTAACTTTTTTTATATAAAAACTCAAAAATTTTATTTTGACCATTTTTTCCAAAAAATCGCTCTGCAGTAGCTTTCAAGGCAATGCTGATGATTATGAATATCATAGTTAAAGTGCGATTTTCTCATTATTTTGGCCGTAATACGGATTTTACGATTCTAGTAATAAATTACTTCTGTAGACCCTTAATTGTTTAATTTTTCTATACATATACATTAATCCCGGTCTACAATAAGAGTTTTAAGTCCTAAGCCGTAAAAAATTGACTAATTACAGTCAATTACTCTTCTCACGAAATAATTCTTGCACTTCGATTGTAATTGGTCAATTTCTTACTGCTTAGAGCAAAAAGCACCTATTAGAGACCGTGACTTAAGGCTGATTCATAGAGGCCGTAACCGTTGATTTAAGCCGTAATCTTTAAGAAATTAACTAATCACAGTCGAATGTGAGAAGAACAATCGACTGTGATTGGTCAATTTCTTAAAGATGACGGCTTAAAGCAACGGTTACGGCCTCTATAAATCAGCTTTTATGCGGCTATACAAGTTTGCCAGGGAGTCAATTAGATATCTTGAAATAAGGTAAAAATTACAAAAATGAGAAATTCACTAGAGTATTTGTGATTTTATTAGTCAAAATCTAGTAAATCTATTTATTTTATAATTTTCATCTGTTTTCAAGATACATGATCGACTCTCTAAGGGCCAATTTCACCAACCACGGTTAGCTTAACCGACGGTTAAAGTTAGCAGGATTGACCAATAGAAAGCAGGGTGGATTCATTTCTATTGGGCAATCCTGCTAACTTTAACTGTCGGTTAAGCTAACCGTGGTTGGTGAAATTGGCCCATAGACCATTAACGTCCAGTTTTACCAACGTCGATTAACTGTAACCTTCGATTAAACTCACTCTTCGTTTCTTTCTAAGAGAGACAGTTGGGAAAATTGGCCCTAAAGGCCATTGCACGTAACAAAGTTTGATGCTGTGTCTACAATGCAAGTCGCAGAGTCGTGAGTCGCAAGAATTGACCATTCACAGTCGATTATTCTTCTCAAATTCGACTGTGATTGGTCAATTTTTGCGACTCACGACTCTGTGACTTGCATTGTAGACCCAGCATTAGTCATAATCGTAAGACCGTAAGAAAATAGACAAATTACACTCGATTATTCTTCGAGCTCAAGGAGAATAATCGACTGTGAATGGTCTATTTTCTTACGATTATGGCTAAAAGTCTATCCAGACAAACTTGATGCATGTGCATAAGGAAATAGACCAATCCGTTTCTTTATGCATATGGCTATGCACCTATGCAAGTTTGTCTGGATAGACCTTTAGTGTCAGTCTACAATGGGTGTTGTTAGTCGTACGTCGTAAGAATTGACCAATCACAGTTTATTAAGGCCATTGCACGTAACAAAGTTTTAATTTTAATCGTAAGGCCGTAAGAAAATAGACTAATCACACTCAATTATTCTTTAAGTGCGAGGAGAATCGACTGTGATTGGTCTATTTTTTTATGCCTTTAAGCCGTGATCAGACTACGGATTGGGATTAAGATTGGATTAAAATTTAATCAATCAGAATAAAGAAAACTAACTTCAAGTTTAGTGAACTTTGCTCTAATTGGTGAAATTTCAATCCAATCTCAATCCCAAATCCGTAGTCTGATCACGGCTTTACGATTATGACTAAAACTTTGTTACGTGCAATGATCTTTAATCTCCTTGTGGTCAAAGAATAATAAACTGTGATTGGCCAATTCTTACGACTTACGACTTACAACATTTATTGTAGACCGGCCCTAAATCTTTGTTAGTGCAATGATGATCTGACACCGGCTTAATGACTTACAGAGTCGTAAACGGTTACGATAATCTTTGTGCTCTGGCCCTAAATCTATATCAGATTACGCATTGAAGACTAAAATTGCTTGAAGTTTGACTGATCGGGACAAAGAAATGTACGCTTCAAAGCATATGTAGCACCAAATGGATTGCAGTTCTATTATTTTAAGCACGGTTAAGCAGGTAAAGCAGCAAGCGTTCGCCGAACAATTGGGTGCGTTCAGCAAATCAAGTTGCTTAGTATCAATCAAACGTGATTGGCTATTACTTTTAGAAACAATAAATCAACGCAGAATGTGCAAAAGAAGATAATTCAGTAATTGTTCTTCTGAACGCCGCCATTGGCTGCATGGCTGCACGCTGCGTTCAGGAGACACAATGGGCGCGTTCAGCAGACCAAGCCGCTGAGTAGCAGTCGAACGTGATTGGCTCTTACTTTTAGAACCAACCAATCAACGCAGAGTGTTGATAAGACGAACTCAACAATTGTGTCTGCTGAACGCGGCCAATCTTTGAGTGCTCAATGATTCTTTAATATGATTGGTTCTTGCCTTCTTCTCCTGATCTAAGTGTAAAACCAATTATAATAAAGAATCACTAAGCGCTCACTCAACGGTTGTTTCCTGAACGCAGCCATTAAGTCCGTATCAGACTACGGATTGGGATTGAGATTGGATTGAAATTTGACCAATCAGAGCAAAGTTTACTAAACTTGAGATCAGTTTTCTCTGTTCTAATTAATTAAATTTCAATCCAATCTCAATCCCAATCCGTAGTCTGATAAGGGCTTTATGCTTACCTTTTATGCGTTATGCAAAAGTCTGTGTTCCCCGCTTAAAGCGGGGAGCACACACTTTGATCTGCATAACGCATAAGGGTGCCTCCCCATGCAGGACGGAATCTCGGAAAACGGAATCTCGGAAAACGGAATCTCGGAAAACGGAATCTCGGAATCATTCTGATTGGTTAGTCCCATGAGGCTATTGGTTAGCCTCATGGAACTAACCAATCAGAATGATTCCGAGATTCCGTTTTCCGAGATTCCGTCTTGCATGGGGAGGCACCCTAATGCGTAAACATAAGGCTGGAGTCCCATGGCAATCATGGCATGTATTTTCCGCGTAACGCGTAACCGCGTAACCAATCAGAAGCGCGAATATGCATAACCGAAAATATGAAACGCTTCTGATTGGTTACGTGGTTACGCGTTACGCGGAAAATACATGCCATAGGACTCCAGCCTTAGAAAACTGATTGGTCTATTTCTTCATGCACATGTGTATGGACCAATCAATTTTCTTATGCTTACGCATTATGCATGGTTGTGCAGAAGTGTGTGCTAAAGCGGGGAGCACACACTTCTGCACAACGCATAATGCGTAAGCATAAGAAAATTGATTGGTCTATTTCCTTATGCACATGTGTATGGACCAATCAATTTTCTTATACTTACGCATTATGCGTTATGCAGAAGTGTGTGTTCCCCGCTTCACTCGTTACCAAAAAAGAAAGATAGTACGATGCTTGTGTCGACTTGTGTCGCTTGCTGGAAAGCTTCCTTCTTAAAGGCTTAAGCCCCTTGCACAATAGGCGATAGCGATAGCGATAGCGACAGCGACAAAGTTGCCAACAAAGGTATAGCTTTGTCGGCAACATTATCGATGACCTAGTTTCCACCGAAGTCTTCAAATCCGATTCTGCTTCGGTTTAATGTACTGTTTCCACTAGTTTCCAAAACATGTGGATCAAAGCGGAAGCGCAGTTAGTCACATTTCCATCGACTTAAATTTGGTTCTAAGCCGCACTAGGCGCGAATTAACGATTTCGGTGGAAACTAGACCGCTGTCGCTATCGTTATCGCTATCGCCTATTGTGCAAGGGGCTTTAGGGCTTAAAACACCTATTCCCTTATCAGTCGAATCTTACTTCAAGTCTGTCTTAAGTAATGTCTTAAGATGCTAATATGGCTCTGTGAGTGGTTCATAACATCTTAAGATCATACTTAAGACGGTCTTAAATATAAGATCCGATATGAAGTATGAATACCGACCCTATTGTAGATGGGGACTTAAGCTGAGTTTCCATTGAGCGCGTCACGCGTCGCGTCATCCATCGCAACCAATCAAAACATCTTATTTTATTACATTATTTGTGACGGGATGTTTAGATTGGTTAACGACAGACGACGCGACACGTGACACGCTCAGTGGAAACTCAGCCTTAAGCTAGATTCAGACAGAACGCATCAAGCGTCAAGTAGCGAGCAGCAACCCAATCAGCTAGTGGCCTAGTTTACACCGATCTTTTGATACGCGTATGAAATAGTATATTTGAACTGATCAGCCAATAATCAAACTAATTTACAAGTTATTTACTATTTAATACGCGTATCAAGTGATCGATGTAAACTAGGCCAGTGATATCAGCAGTGGCGTAGAATATATCGCCTCGCTGATTGGTTGCTGCTCGCTGCTTGACGCGTCCTGTCTGAATTCAACTTTACTCCGTACCATTGGTCGCGTTCAGCAGACCAAGACGCTCAGTAGCAGTCGAACGTGATTGGCTCTTACTTTTAGAACCAACCAATCAACGCAGAGTGTTGATAAGACGAACTCAACAGTTGTGTCTGCTGAACGCGGCCATTGACTCTCTTACAAATCGTCTTCTATATCCGTATTGTAATCTTGTACATACATACGAGTGCCATTTCTGTTATCAGCATAATTTGTTACTATTAATTATTTCGCAGTTATTATTTAAATAATGTCTCAGGGAACATTAGTTATTCTTTCCATCGACAAATGTGAAGATAAAAAGATTCGTGTAGATTTGTCAGAGATTCGCAGAATTCTAGTCTTTGTGACTTCGACGTTTCAATCCCTTCAGAGGTGAGTATTTAATCATATTTTCCGACAAATTCGTGAACGTGAACCTAAAACGCCAGTAGTGTGTTACGAATGGATTTCAACAAACTGTACTACGTATTTATTATTAATTACAGCAGCTACTTAAAATATGTTTAGATTTATTATGTCATAAGACATCTTCGGAATTTTAAGATTTCTTATGATCTCAGATGACTTTCAAATATCTATATAATGTTCTCTGAGACATTATTTAAATGATAACTGCGAAATAATTAATAGTAACAAATTATGCTGATAACAGTAATGGCACTTGTACAAGGTTACAATATGAATGGAGAAGACGATTTACAAGAAAGTCAATGATACGGAGTAAGAAAAGCCACATTGCTTCTCGTCGATGCTACACAGAAGATGTTTGAGATAGAACCGGAGACCAAGCTCAGTCATATCCAAAAGTTTTTCAAGGTTAGTTATAACGTTGGTTATTAGTTTGATTAACGAGTTACAATTAATTGTCATTAATTATCCCTGCAGTGGTACAAGCAAATTCTTTGGCTGAAGGGTTATCAAAGTACGAAATTCGAGGATGCTTACCCGCTTCACGACGCGTTGAGATACGCCATGGATATCTTCTTAAAGATAAAGACAGTCCTCACCAAACGCAGGATAATTCTGATTACTTGTCACACCCCTAAATTCGCGGATGACGAAAAACATCGCATCAGATTGAAGACGGCATCCTTGAAAGACTTGGACATTAAATTGTACGTGATTAGATTGGGGAACAATTGGGTGCATGATCAGTTCTATAAAGATTTAGAGATGTTGTCAAGGAAGACATATATGTTCACAGAATGACATCACTGGTGCAGCAGATTAAAGCGTGTCGTCTAAAAATATTGTGCGATTAGGCTTTCAGTTGTGTGATGGCCTGAGGATTGATTTGGTCGTGCGTACTTTAGGCAGGTGGGTCTTCACGTTGGTGAGAGTAATATTTATTTTTACAACATTGTTAAATATTGTACAAGTGAAAATGTAAGTACAGAAAACGTACATGTTTGCAAACGAAATTGCTGAGCAAAGCGACTAATCAAGTTTTATCGAGATCGAAGTATTTCAAGGGTGAATAGGTTTATAAAAAGGTGTATATTTCTCGCATAACGTAATCAAAGATCTTGCTTAAAATGACACGTATAAGAATGTCTTGGATTTTTTATTTCTTACGTTTGATTTGCTTGATTTATTATAGGACGTCGACAGTGAGGAACTTGATTTAACTTTTGTGATACCAGAGGAAGTTAACTTGGAAACTAAGGAGCCAATTGGTGGTATGAAGCTGCGTTTCACGCAAAAAGAGCTGCACCGGATAAAACATATACATCCACCAGCCAAGATAATCGGTGTAAAACCTATACGTGACGATCTTCTTAGATATCACATTAAGCGGAAGTACTTCGTCAGAGCAGATTACGGTAGCACTCGTAAAGGTAACGAAGTATAAAATACATGATACAATAAATTTTATGCGTGAAATAACACTCAATTCGTGATATCGCAGCCTTTAATTACTATAAAAGTAATTTCAAATGTAGTCTTTGTTTTTTTCGCAGGCAATCTATTGTTCTTTGGCGCTTTATTAAATAAATGTGCCACTCAAGGAAGAATGATAGTGTGCGCGTTCACGTTGCGGATAAATGCTCGAACTAATCTCTGCTACATGATTTCAAATGCTGAACTGGGCGGTTTTTATCTATCGAGAATTGCAAGGTATATTTAATTATATTTACATAATAATGCGATCAGAAAAGAGATATTCAAGATATTCCTTACTCGGCGAGCTTAATTTTATATTAGGGGATATAAGAGACAAGAGCAAAGCATTGCTGCATTACGACGCCCAGAATTGTAAAACCGATAAGCAAGTTGCGCTGTGGAAAGAAGCAATTGATCGACTCGACGTAAACTACCATCCGTATATGTTCAAATTCTATAAATTGGAGTGTCAAATACAAATAGTGGAGAAGTTAGCTCTGGACAAAGAACTTGGTCCTCCGCCGATCGCCATGAGAATTTACTTCGAAATTAAGAACTAATGTTGGTTTTATTTGGCTGTATTTAATCTTCTGTTGTTTGAAACTATTGTCGAATTATCATTGTTACTTTCATTAGGATAATTATTAGTCTAGATATAGGAAGACAATAACTATCTATGTTTGTTCAAACCAGGTAATTTAAATGTATAAGGATTTTATTAATTTATAAGGATAAGTTGATTGATATTATGTTCAGAATTTATACTAGATAGTTATAAGTACAAATATATTAAAAGACTTAAGAAAATGTCTGTGACAGTATCATTTATTCTACTGTATTTATTACTCTCAGGTTCTGTACTATTTTTGTATATGTATTTTGCACAATGAAGCAAAATTATTTACAATAATCTTTCGTCTATTTATCAAAATACCTATATAACGTACTATAACATTTATTTCTTATTCTTATATTTTTAACAAAAGTTTCTACGTTTGATAGGAATATTTTGTATTATAACCTTATCTACGATATTTTCTACTTATTATTATAATTGTAATTGGTAATTTTTTAAAATATTTAAAATTCAAGCATATTTTTTATTATGGCTTTCGGTATCTATTCTTTCTAGTAAAAAATACATAAAAATTTTTAATAAATGTTTAATGTTTAATATGCCAAATCGTCTTAGATTTTAATAAAAATACCTTTATACGATACGTAAAATTTGTGCCTATTTGCGTAAAAATAAGGATTTGAAAAGTAAAGAATCATTGCTTGGACTATAAAGAAAATAATACGTCGTTAAGTTTGTCATTTTCAAAGGTTAGGAAATCTGCCGTCAACGAAATATATGCATTTATGATTGAAATATCCCGCTATGTATAGAGAATGCTAAAAAACATTATTTATTAAAAAATTAATAAACGTAAAAAATGTTTTACACGAATTTAAAACACAAAACTGAATTTACTCCCTAATCATAAGAATAGTCGTATTTAATAATTTATTTATATTTTTATAATTCTGTTTGATCCTTTTAACTTTTCAAATCGTAAAACATTAAGATAAAATAAATTGAAAATTTTCATATATTATTTTTTTTATTTAGCATATTTTTATATTTAACGTATTTTCACAAATATGAAAATATGTTAAATTTAATATATTTTTTTCAGTGTCGTCAAAATCGCTAATTAATAGTTACAATGTCGTCAAAGTATACAATGTCGTCAAAGCAGCCAATTCTTTATTATGGTAAAGTTTGACGACGTCGTCGAAGTATACGATTAAACGGTTAAAACTTTGACGACAGTCGTCAAAGTAGCCAAAAGTCGTCAAAGTAGCCAATGCGTGCCAAAAATCGTCGTCAAAGTAGACGATTGACATATATATATATATATATATATATATATATATATATATATATTCGCCCTACATACTCGTATACCGTACATATAACTGCGCGATGATTTTTATGTTCTTTTGTGTTACGCTTATTATTCACGTTACGTATATCAATGTATTTGTTTTCATGTTAAGTTACAAAAATACATATAATACTTATTTACGTTTGCGTCATACATGTAAACATACATGTTTTGTTTTCATAATGAAACCTATTTTGTAGATAAAAAACGTCTTGAATATAGCAAAATGTTCGTGTTCGTTTCGTATGGTTCTGTAGTATTACAAAATGTTGCGATCTGCAACGTACGTTCTCTTTCTCTCTCTGCTTTATTTTGGCGTATTACGAACATGTATTTCTTATATAAGTGCTGTTAAATTTATTTCCATTGCGTGTACCGTTATAAAAAAAATTTATCCAAGCTAAAAAAATTTAACGTGCATCTTTTGTCGCACATAGCCCCGACCGTATTGAACGAAATTGAAGCTATCCGCACTTTAATATAAAGATATTTTTCTTATATATCCGTTGTTTGCGTTCGTACGGCAGATATAATTTTTTTCTAAACATGCTATTTATATTATCTTTCATTCTATCGTATTAAAAAACATGGAAATTATATAGAAAATTAACGATGTTCAACGTTCTAACAACAAACAAGGTATAAATTGTTTTTAGTTTATAAGCGAGAACACGTGATATGTTTTTTGCAACACAACACGATTCTTAAGCTGCTCTACATAATTAACTTTTAACAATATGAATTGTGTAAATGTGTGAAAAACAAACGTTTTCATATATCGCGATGCATAATATATATTTAAATATTCGCATGTAGAAAATGTGGCAGCATCGTTGTATTTCATATTCGTCATCTTTTTTCATTAATATTTCTTCACATATATTTTCTCGTTTCTTGTATTTAGATCGTTTCTCGCAAGTATTTGTTCATTTATTTTTCTCTCGTGTGTCATCAAAAGGACTCCATCATTTTTATTAATACATTTATCACTTTATACATTTCATCATTCATATTTTCCATATTACTGAGACGTGTGAACATGTTATATCTCACGCAGTATACGTCGTTTAATGAACAAACGTATCCGACGTATTTGTCTAAACTGAGAAAAAAATTGCGTTGAAACAAATAATATATTACACTACAAAGGACGAAAGTTGAATTTTCGGCCCTGCGCGTCATGATGCCCCGAGGCGAAGCCGAGAACTTACATACGTATCAATAAAACATTTTAAATGCATTTCCCACATATAAAAGACGTATATATCTATAATATAATAATGTTATATATAATACAACATAATATTAAAATATATTTTTCTACATATTAATTAAAAATACATAAAGGATACATACGATACTTTATACTTCGCTGCTAGTTTTTTTACGGCAGTTTCGTCACGTAATAAATTTTTAGCTGCAACATTTGACGATCCTTGACCGCATGTCGTAGCTATAATTTTACGTATGTGTAGGTAGCATCTCAAGTGTTAGGAACATCACAAAAAAACTGCCACGTCACTTGCATCCAGCATAGTTCTGCAGTTCCTGATAATTTTTAACAATAGTTCTGTAAAATTTACTATCAAACGCGCGTTTTTAAGAAATGAGATGTTAACTTCCAAAAACACCTAATAGCATCTCATCGTATTTCGAATACATAATCACGGAGGAGTAAGATTCCATAAAGTTCTCTATTCTAGACACATTTTGTCAATAATTCTGACGCGTAAACTTCGTAGAAAATACGTTATACGTACAAAACCCATCTACGACCATGTGTCGGAAGCTGACGTGAAAATAAACTAATTGTTTACAGTTCTAGAGTTTCTCTATGATTAAAACAAATAGTTCCGATCATTAAAGCAAAAGAATTGATTGAAACAAAAAGTTGACTAAGACGACAACTTCACGCTGCGTCTTACGTTGTTTTACAGCAGTTCCCTTACTATATCTCATCAGATTTTGATTTGCAGTTAAAAACGAAGTCTATAAAAAGTTCTGCAGTTAAAAACCAAAAACATCGCGTAAAATAATGTAAAAAACTAACGAATATAAACAAATATATCAAGCTAAAAAATTTTTTAGAGGTCTGGCTTTTCCAAGATAGTTCTGTATACGTATGAATACATTTATGCATTTAAAAGAGTTCTAGACACTATCAACGTTGTGTTTAAAAAAAAAATTAATATTGCTCGAAAAGTGCCGTTTAAGAGAGATAAAGGTGAGATGCTAGTCGATTTTCGATAGTTCTGGTCATCGTAAAATATTATTTCATGCAGTTCTAAACGTATTTAACACGTTCCCGAAGAGTTGTGGCCACTACAAGCGTTGTGTTTATTTTTTAAATAATTAATACTGCCCGGAAAATGTATTTTTATTTTAAGACGAATAAGGGTGAGATGCTAGTCGATATTCGATAGTTATACGCATCGTAAAATATTTTTCATGCAGTTCTAAACGTATTTAACACGTTCCCGAAGAGTTCTGGCCACTATGAGCAAACGTAGTATAGGGGATGCACTTGTGTGTGTGTGTGTGTGTGTATGGTCGACGGCGCGTGAGTAAAACACCGCAACGTTTTTGTGCGAGGTTCGTGCGCGTATATGGCGCGTTTGTTGAAAGATATCGCGCGTGGACGTTGCATCAGGTATGACATACGATGAACGACTTGTCGCCGCGCGTTCTCTCCCACGTTAAACAGTTTCCCGTGTAGAACGTTTTCCCAGGCTGTAACCAGGCCCAGCGAAGAGCTTCCTTACTTTATTTGAAGCCCATGTATGGACGTCCACCTTGGCTCCCTATTTCGGAATGTCACGCTTTATTATCTAGGGCTCTTATTGCTTTTCGAACTTGGGTCAATATTGGCTTTAAAAATCGAGCCTATACTCGAGTAGAAAAAATTATTTATTTTTAATTTTATTATTTTTCTACTAAATATGTTTCTTAAGATGCAGTATATGATTATAAATATTTTCTCGTATTTTCTCGTATTCGAAAAAACCACTAACCTTGGTGGAATCGAACTCGGGACCTCTGGATCGTAAGCCACGTGCCCTACGTGGTAGACTATACTTCTTACGTTGATGTAAGCGTTATATATAATCTATATATGTCATGACCAACGCAAATATATAATTTTTCAAAAAGTATCTTAAAAAACAACGTCAGTTTAAAAAGAGCAATAAAATTTTGAATTGGATATATATAATATATTTCCAAAAAAGCGTTCCTGTAGTATATTATATTATATTTAATATAATAAATATGAAAGTGGTCACTTTTTTCCCTAGGGCAGAAAGTGACCACTTTCGTCCCTGTTTAGCGAGCGGAAAGTAACGTAACGGGCAACGCTTAAAACATATATAGAAAGCTGTCCAGCAAGCGACAAGTCGACACAAGTGTCGTTTTGTTTTTGTTACTCATTGCTAAAAAAATTAGATAAAACGACGTTTGTGTCGACTTGTGTCGCTTGCTGGCTATAGCATGACTGAAGATTCATCTGAATGAACATCTAAAATACAAAATAGAGGAACGAATCCACGCTTTCACGTCCAAACGTGTAGTGTAAATATAAAATTTACTAATTAATGTTTATTCTTTGTAAAAATTATATTCTTTACGTATATTGTAAAAATTAATAGACGGCACGACGAATCAAGCGCGGTACGTGGTGCGCAAATAGAGAATTAATAGTTACAGAAGTAACGAAAAAAAATGTATATACGTATATACATTTATTCCAACCTAATAAACTGCTCGCCGCGTATTTGTCAGATTTGAAACATAGCTATCGTTGGAACATTTATATTTTTCGCAATACGTTCTTTACAGTGTTTGAAATAATTAAATCGTGTAAATTTAATTCCGGGGAGGAAAGGGTATTAATGTTTCACTCAGAACGATCGGTCACGAAACAGTACGTTCGAAAATGTCAGTCAACAACCCACACAACGTCAATGTTTTTCCCTTTTTCGCGCTGAACAACATAGAGGAAGCAGAAAGTATACGACACCCCGTAGAGGTACCCCGAGTAATAGTTCCGAACGTAGATCGCGCGTAGCGCTGCAAGCAACCTCGTCCGTCGTCAGGCCCGAGAGGCGTTGTCGCTCGCTATCACGCGCGTGGCACACCGTCGAGAAACTTCCATTGCGAACGACACACGTGTATTTATATGCATTTCCGTTGTTGTACAACATACGAACGATTAAAAGATTAAGTTTGTTCATTTATGTGTGTGTGTGTGTGTATTATATTTAAAAAAAACTGTAAAAACAAAAGGACACGTACCGCAACCTCGTCCAAAAAATCACGAACGTGTGCCGTTTGTGCAACAATGGAATAACGACTTGCAGACAACGCAAAAGACACAGGTGTTGCACGTGCCCACGACGTGCGTCACACATGCACAATAGTATGGACGAAATTTATTTTCTATACCTTTTTTTCATATATATACATATATATATATATATCGTATATATATATATCGTATATCGTATATATATATATATATATATATATATATATATATGTAGCATTCGGAATAGTATATACGTGTAGTCCAATGTGAAATAATGTAAAATGTAAACTTTCCTTTTGTTTCACCCGTAGCATAAAAATCCAGAAAAGCAGCACGAAGTCAACGAAAATACATTTGCGCGTTGAGCAAAAAAATCGCAAGAAGAACATTGTTTCGCTACTCTTGTTTCTATTATATAAAGCAACAAACACACACTGTTCGACGTGTGTGCCGCGTCAACGACATATATATATATATATATCTACAAATTCCGCACTGACTGTGTGTGACTAAGACGGAAGCACGTCATAAACGTAGAACACGTTGTTACCGTCGAAACTACGACAACGACGACGACTACACACAAACGTTTCTCGTTCCGCTTCTATACACTAATAGTGTAAGTCCTTCAACATATCAAAAGAAACCGCCGTAAAAGTAAGAACATGTTAGCAGGAGACGACGCAGAAACACGCGCCATCGATGACAGAACCGCGAGACATGCGTGTGAAACCGTATCTACGATGGAAATATTAGAAACAACAACGAAACATAACTTCTCCGTTGAAGAAAATGATCAAAGTGCTAAAGTTCCTATGTTCTTTACAACTGCAAGCGGCACGCCCATTAATATATCAAAAAAAGCACTCGTAAAAGCACAAAATTTATTTGTAGCTAACATCGAACAAAATATGGAAGACACAACGTGTGACGTCAAAACCACCAATGGAACATGTCACGCACTTCCAACGTACACCGTCGTCACCAAAACTGAAGCCGTCGATGATGCAGCACACATAGCTTGCCCAGAAGAAACTCACCGTTCTGCAACGAAGAAATGTCCACCACCAACAATGACGATATCTGAGTTAAGGTCGCGGTGCGGTACGAAAAAAAAACGAAAACTGACGACAACTACGACGACAAAAGAGAGCAACCAACCGCACCAACAACAACAACAAGCGGCGACCCACGTTCTGGACGGAAAAAGAGCTCGTCTTATGACAAACGTTGAACGGAGAAAAGTGTCATCTGCAACGCTAAACATCCAAACGGCGGGCGCAACGACGAAGACGCAAGATATTACGCCGCAAAAACACAACGAAATATTCGAACGTACGGGCAAAAATACTTACATATCTTCACTGATGTTACAAACATCCAAGAAGGCTTTTCAAACGTTTCGATCGCCCCTCTATCCGTTTAACGAGAAACGCAACGAGGAAAACAAAACGAAACGCTAAAACGTAAGCTGAAATCCGAACGTTAACCATATGCACAACGACGAAAGAAGCCGCGCGACCGTGCACACGTTGTTAATATGTACATGTATTTCAATTTTTGTTCTTAACATCTCAACGTACACGTACACTCACACATACACACACACACACACACACACACACACACATATATTTAAAAACGGTATATAACGTTGTTACGTATTAACTGTTACAAGAGTGTAAATGTTTTCATACGAATGCCGTATTTATTAATTTTGTAATCATGGAGAACAAACCTAAGTTTGACGTACGCTAAGCGTCCGCGTTACACCGTTTTTCGCGACGTTCCCATTAACGCGTTAACGTATCTTTCACTTATCACTGAAACGCTAAAAAAAAAATTGCGCACTCATCGTCCACATCGTTTCGTAGGGCACGAATATCATGCGTAAAAAAAAACAAAAATAAAAAAAGGGAAAACAAATTTATATCCGTCGTTGGACAAACCAATTCATTGTAACGTAGTAAACGTACGCGGGAATAAAGCTCAACAATCGTCCGCGATCCAGCCAAAGTAATATCACACACAAAAAACATACCGGTTTTTGGCGAAAAACGAATGTTTCCACGAACAAACAACATCGACGTTTTACCATTAAGATGTCACATTTCACGGTGTCTGAACTCTTACAAAACGTCTGTCATTGTCATTTGCCACGCACAAAAAAAAATTAATACATATGTAACCAAAACACAACATATGTGCGTTAGGTGCGTGTGTGTTTCGAGATAGCGTACCGCACGCGTGGTACATACGGGCGCGTTTCAACGTCCCCAAACGATACTTATTAATAAAATTTTGTTATTTTTCGTCATCGAAGAAATTTGTTTGCAAAATACGCCATTTTCTACTTGTAGAAAGACAAAGTGTTGTTAAACAAATACGTAACCAAAAAAAAAGTTAGTTATATATACATCTATGAACAATCAAAACACGTCTCGCCTGATATTCGTGTCGTACATATGCCTAGCCACTTTTTGTACGTTTATTTGCATACGTCGTCACACGACCGATTTTTGACAAACGAAAACGACGACTAACGAACGCCGTGCCTTCGTTCGCGCATGTATGACGTTTCATTATTCCAGATATATTGTAGATCGATAGAAATGTGAGATCGCACACGAAAATTCCAAATAGACATAGTTGTTACTGTTGCACGCGTTGTAGAAAATGTTGACTTGTGTACAAATAAATAAATAATGTTTTGATGTGAAACATACGTAAAAATGATAAAACGTTTCAACGAGGTATTTTATTACCGTATCCTTTTGTTATTACAGACAAAATAACAAACCATACATACCAAACATGTGCACAGCACGAGAAAACGTATTATATATGATATAATCGGTCATAACTATAGTCCGTATACTTAATTTATTAACTATGTCCTTTACGTCATATATCTTACTTATTGATTTTAATCTAAATAATTTATTAATTAAAGATATAAATAAAAGAGATAAAACATATAATAACGAAATTGCACATAACAATAACGTAAAAATTTGTTGCTAATTTGTTGCTCGCAACATAAATGTAAATAACAGCGGAAAACCACAGCGTGCGGACAGTTATAAGAGTAAAGTATTAGAAAAAAAGTTGTTGCTTGTTTAAATTTGGTACTGGTGTATTGTCTGAATTTGTTGCTCTCGATATATTCGAGTTCCGAATTTGTTGCTTGCAAAATAAGTATAAACAATAGCGGAAAAACTCAACGTGCAGCTAGTTACAAGAGTAAAGTATCAGAAAAGAATTTGTTGTTCGTTTAAATTTGCTACTGGCGTATTGTCTGAATTTGTTGCTCTCGATATATCCGAGTTTAGAATTTGTTGCTTGCAAAATAAGTATAAACAATAGCGGAAAACCTCAGCGTGTAGCTATAGTTATAAGCGGCGTAAGGTATCAGAAAAGAATTTGCTACTCGTTTAAATTTGGTACTGGCGTATTGTCTGAATTTCATGCTGCGATGTTTTCCGCTATTGTTTATACTTATTTTGCAAGGAACAAATTCGGAACTTGATTATATCGAGAGTAACAAATTCAGACAATACGCCAGTAGCAAAAAACGAGCAACAAATTCTTTTCTGATACTTTACTCTTATAACTGTCCGCACGCTGTGGTTTTCCGCTGTTATTTACATTTATGTTGCGAGCAACAAATTAGCAACAAATTAGCAACAAATTCTTACGTTATTGTTATGTGCAATTTCGTTGTTATATGTATATTGTCACGCTAACTTAATCTTCTCTTAGCGAAACATTGTTTTTTAAGAAAACTTGCAGAGCAACAAATTTTTGTCTTTGGCAACTTTTTAGCAACAAATGAGAAACAAATAAAAATATTAATTAAAATCGATTCTGCTTACTTTGTTCCGTTAACTTATAAGACGTCGCATTCACGCCACGAACCGAAGAGCCATATTGGCTAATGTTGGCCGTAAGCGCGCAACGTTATAATGTTTTGAGATTCCGTTGCAAATATCTCAAATAATATGAGATATTTCAAAAAACTCATAAGAACATTTTTTGTAGATATTCGTCTGTTCTACAACTTTGATCTCTACAAAAATTTCAAAATTCATCGTATTTGTGGAGAAAAACAAATTTGTTTATAAATTGTTAATAAAAAACATACTTAGGGATAGCGGAAAATGGCAGAATTTGAATATGTTGTTCAGTATATTTTTCTGAACACAATGACGTAGTAAAACCTTGTGTTGCAATTTTTTCTAGGTCTAATCGTATTTTGACTGGACTAGATACCGCGTTCCCGTTTGTAATACCGCGTCCCGGACACCGAATTACCGAGTACACTTAATATCGCGTTCCGCTTGCAATACCGCGTTCGCCGATACCGCGCTATAGCTTGCGCATTGTATATACGTTAGGTTTAATAAACCTCCTAGTCATCTCGTTAGCCTTAAGCATTGTAAGTACGTTATATAGAATAAATAGTGTTTAAACTGAATTGATTACTGTCTCTGGGCCTTTCAATCGAACTCCCGCTGCGATACCCGTCTGCGTTCGATATCAAGGTTAGGCCGTTACACAGAATTATCAGCTGCCATTACAGATTTAGATAAGAATTTAATAACTCGATTTGGAGTTTTGTTGCAAGTAATCGCTAGCGGTAATAGGATTAACGTGTTGGAATTCGAATCCTATGCTTTTAGAACTGCCAAATTATTTGTATCATTATACCCATGGTACTACATGCCAGTCTCAGTTCACAAATTATTGATTCATGGCAGTGATATTATAAAAAATGCTATCGTACCAATAGGACAATTATCTGAAGATGCTCAGGAAGCAAACCATAAATACAAAATAATGAAGATATTTTTAATAATTTGATAATTGCTTCAGATCCAATAATATCTAATTCGCGAAAAATTATGGGACATAAAAAGAAAGAATTAACTGAAGATGCAAAATGTCTATTATATTTCAGCGATAATGATGTAGATTATGATGATTAAGTTCAAGAAATAGATGTGAGAAGCAAAAAAACAGTTCCTTTTCTATTATAAAACTCACAAAAATTAAACATCCCGAGGTTTAAGACTATAAAATAGAACATAAAATAGAACGCGCTAGAACATCAGGGTACGGAGCAGTAAGGAAATATGCGATAATAATTATTCATATTAATTTAATAAAGCACTAAAAAAAGTATAAAATAAAAAAACTAAAAAAAAACTAAAAAGTATTTAAAAAATAAAAAATCATCTATGCGCTTTATGAAAAATTGTTAATTAAATAATTTTGATTTCATACACTAAATGTATAATAATCGTATATTATTTATGTCAAATTTTAAGTTATTTTATTGAAAAATGTAGAAGTTATAAGCAAATGACCGAAAAGTGAGGCGTTCGCCCCACTGTGGCGGCTGAGCTTTCTCGCATTTAATATTTCGCCAGGACGGAATATAAGGCCGCACCAGGAAGGGATTTTCAGCATTTCACGGCTCGTACGCTCCCTATAAAAGGAGGTATCGAGAGTGAAATACTTTTTGATAACCACGCTGCGAAAGCACATCAGGACCAAGCCACCAACGTCACGCCCATCGCTGCCGCCCGTCAACTCAGCGCAGCACCAGGAACGCCTGACGAAAGCGTGGAGGCTGATACGACTCGACTCGCCACCGTGGCCGTTCACCCGTCCGCCGAGGGAACATCTCACCACGTGGGATATCCGTCTACGCCGCCGTACATCGCCGCGGTATATTGTACCGCCACTGCTGTCGAGGCTCTCAGGCGCAGCCGTCTATCAGCGACGCCGAGGCACAGACGGATAGTGAGTGGGAGACACCCACCGTCGAGAAAGGAACACAGGCGTGTATCCCGTGGCCAGCGGATACACAGGCTACGCAGACGGAGTACGAGAACTTCCACCCTCGTGAGTCCGGTACACCGCCCGGAACACCGCCGGCCTGGAAACGCCTGAATCAGTGGGGACAACAGCCACTCCACCGGACGAGGACACAGCTCTCCATTACGTGGGCTGAGCGACCATTGCGGTAGACCCGTACAACCGGCCCTTTTCAGGGCCACGCAAATACACCACATCAACGGTCCTTCTCAGGACCACGTCCCATTATTGTACATACCTGTATATAGCTGTACATACGTTATTAAGAATAGATATATATTGTGTCTACCAGACTTACACTTCTCATCAATTGCGGACCTCACCCTGCGCATCCTACCGTCCTAAAGCGAACGGACAATAGCGAGCGAAAACAAAAGTAGACAAAGCACTACAGATTTATTTCTTTATTCGTAGTCTTAAATAAAAATTCAATATTTTTATAAAATTATTTATTTCAAAAATCTTTCATGAGTGTCTCTTTTTTTGCATCAAAATATTTTTTTTATATTCTTTTACTATTTGGACAATAAATTGTTTCTGATCTCCGTTTAATATCAGAATACAATATTTTAACAAAAAATCACCAAGTACAATCTGACTGTGAAGGCGTTCGACGGTGTGTTTAATGACACGGCGCAAGTCGAGATTTTTATCGAAAACGTCAATGACAATCCGCCGGTCTTCGAAGACTTCAACAAAAATCTAACGATAGAGAAATCCGGCGATCCTGGCATGACAAAGGCCAGATTTATTATATCCATTATATTAATTTTAGTCTGCGTACTAATATTATTAATGTTGCTTGTGGCGACAGTTGTGGATAAGAGAAAGACGGATGGACAATATTGGAGGAAATATATTATTAATTACGAGGAAGAGGGAAGCGGTGAGGCTGATGCGCGTTATGATTTAAACGTCTTGAGAGCCGTTTACGACGCACCACCATTCGACGATGTTCGCCATTATGCTTATACGATGCTTATTACTACTATATATTCTTGTATCGTTTTCTTAATTAATTTCATTATTTTCTTTTTGTATTCTGAATTATTTTTCATTCTGCGAACTCTTATGATAAAAATTTAAAGGACTATATAACTCTCTCTTGAAACATATATTAATTAAAAAAGAATTTAATTTTTCTGCAAATGCTGACGAATATTTATCTTAGCCATTAAGAAAATTTTTATTTTATTTATATCTATGAATGATGGTGTAAGTCGAATCGCATATATGCAAAATTTATAAAATTGAATGAATCATGGTTACGAACAACATTTCGATTCCCAGAAGAAGCTTTGATTGTAACTTCGACAGAAATAGAGCCAATCCAACCTTCTACATCAAAAAACAAAGACCAGATATTTCTTTATCTAAACAAAAACCATTTTTGAATATATCAAATAGACAAAAAAGAAGACGTACGGAATTATTGAGAGCTAAAAACACTATAGATGAACTAGCATTTGCTCTAAAAGTGAAGATGTAAGCTTCTGGTAATGTTGATGGTGCAGCAATTTTATCTTTTCTTATTAAACATCCTCAACAAACTTCAAGACTCTGAGCTTTCTGCGAAGGTAAAGAATTTGAAATAAAAATGTACTCCAAAGAAAAAGCTTTACCATTAACAGTGAATTTGAGGTTATCCAAATTAAAATATAAAAACATAAAAAATTTCTATTGAACAAGGCATTAATGCCCTTCGTATTATCAAATTTAATTGTCAAAGAAAAACTGTTATCCCCCCAAAAAAGCAATTATAATTTCAAATACTTGTGCATCAATAAAGTTACAAGCTCTCCTTGATCCGCTACTTATAGATTACTTAAAACATATAATATTGGTATGCATTCTGAAATTCGGAATTTAAAATTAATATCTAAATGATTTAAAGCGGAATTTGAAATTAATATCTAAAGGATTTGAACCAGCAAACTGTCAAAACCTTTACAAATAAGCATTTGCAGATCTACCGAATGATTACGACAAACCGAAAGATGATTCAATTTTCATAACGTGTTAAGTCCTTCTGAAATTGATCAATGGTTCAACTAAGTTTAAATTTATAAGAAAGAATAATGAAATCACCCGTAGAGAAAATCAAGGGATGTCAACCGAAATAGAAACTTTGATTCCATCACATTACAAAGACAATATTTCGGTGGAACATGAACTGTTACTCACTGTGGTGGATGGTAAAGTGTGTTCATTATTAACAGAATTTTCGTCAACGAAATGTTTTATCTGTGGCGTAAAATCTTAGGACATGAATAATTGTGATCTTATTCGTAAAAAGAATGTTAAGGTAGAGCATTACAAATTTGAATTATCAAATCTTCACGGATGGATTAGATGCATAGAATTTTTATTACATATATTTCTTATAATCTCGGAATTAAAAAATGGTCGATCCGAGATATGCAAAAGAAATTTCGTAAGAAGAAAATTCAAGGAAAATTTAGACAAAAATTAGGATTATTAGTCGATGTAATGAAACAGGGTGTTGGTAGCGCAAACGATGGCAATACTGCTAGAAAATTTTTCGAAAAGCTTTCAATAACAGCAGAGATTACCGGATTGAATGAAAAATAATACGGAAATTCATTATCCTTTTACAGGCTGTCGCATCAGGTCGACAAATTAATCAAGAAAAATTCGATCATTACGCTAAGAATTTAGCGA
Organism: Temnothorax ravouxi; assembly: GCA_030770255.1. Taxonomy (NCBI): domain Eukaryota; kingdom Metazoa; phylum Arthropoda; class Insecta; order Hymenoptera; family Formicidae; genus Temnothorax; species Temnothorax ravouxi. Next base: position 31,116 of record JASTWP010001641.1, read on the forward strand.
AATTTGTTATTGATAAATACGCATAATATTATATACCAGGTACTGTCCATAAGATTCTGTTCCATGGTGCAGAAATTATAAAATATGCAATTATGCCAATAAGACAACTCACCGAAGAGGATCTTGGGGCTAGACATAAACAGTTTAGGAAATATCGCCTTGAGAAAACTAGAAAGATCAGTAGAAAAATGATTAATGAAGATTTATTGCATCATTTATTAATATCATCTGATCCATTTATATCTAGCCTAAGACCGATTTCAAAAAATCAAAAGAGAGAGAAATGTTTCCAGAGGTACAAGAATTATTCAAGGTAAGTACAAGAAGATATTCGAAATAAGCAATTAAGATAGGACATCCTGTTTATCATCTATTAAGTACCGGACGTCTGTATGTATGTCTGACCGCGAACTACTCATTCGTTAGTGGACCGAATTTTTACCAAAAGTATGTGAAATAGGGGTAGAATTTCCCGGGGAGTGCCATAAAGTGTATAGTATTTTGCTGCCGATTTTCTGGAAACCGATTTTTCTAATTTTTTTGATTTTTCGGGAAATAATCGACCGAATTCGGGAGATAATCGACCAAATTTCAAAGAATTGTATATGAAACAGGGGTAGAATGAAAGGCCGTAGAGCGCCCTGCGAAAAGCCGTGATTAACGGCCTTGTGCGACGAAACACCGCGAGCCTGCGAGCTCATCCCTTATTGGTCCGCGCGATAACTTCGCGGGGCCGCGTACGCCCGGGGTGGGGTGCGCTATCGATTCCGCCATCGAGCGAGAATTTCGGGATCATTCTTGGATCGTCCTCGGCTACCGAAACACGCAATTTGTCAGTCGCGGTATTTTGCGCGTCGCATTACGTTTGTTGTACGATGGAGCTTGGGCGAACTCTTGGCCGCTACTCCTTTCGACCCTTGGGACGACGGCGAGGATCCTCGGAAGGGAAACTACCTACGGTGAGGTTGCCTCGCGTAACAATTATCATGTAAAGCCACGACACCGCTCTCCGGGTCGCGCTCTCGCTCCGGAATATTCGCGATAATTAACGTAACTGCCGACAAGGCGAACTTAACGATCGACAGCGAAAGCGAGGGGCACCGGAATGGTCTCGTGGCCGTGGAATCGCGACCGAGATATAGACTCCTGGAGATCGCGGTAGGCGCGTCGATGACGCCGTTCAATATTGCGAGTGCGCCATTTCTCGCGCCCGTCGAGTTCACGTCCGCGTGTCTCGTCGTGCGTAGTATTTCGCCCGGTCGGAACTTAGATTCTACGAGCGATAATGCCTGCGTGAGAAGTCTGTGCCTCGGTTAATTGCGTTGGATGTTATTCGCGTTGTCGTCCTACTCGCGTTCGGAGATTACTCGCGCTCAATCATATTTGTGTTAATTTAGCGTTTGCGTTGTAATGTCGTTCACGGCGGCATATTATTCGCGTTAGAATGTTGTCCGGGTCTACTGATATCTTGCGTAGGAATACTTTTCGCGTTCGGCTGAGTCTTCGCGTTCGAATAATTGTGTTCGGATTACTCGCGTTGAAATATTAATCGTGTTCGGCTCCTTGCGTTGGAGTATTACTCGCGTGCGGTAATTTCTCGCGTCAGAGTCTTATTCGCGCTATTACTTGCAGTCGGATAAGGTTCGCGTCAACCGATTATTTGCGTTCGACTATTGGTCGCGTTAGGATATCACTTGCGTTATGATGTCACATGCGTCTATATAGCTATTATATTTGCGTTAATTTTGCGTTTTGTTAGTGCTCGCGGTCATTCCGTATTTTTCCTCGCGTCCGTTCTCGCACTTCGCGTTATGCCGAGTACCCCGGCGTATTATTCTTCGCGTTCGAGATTCGCTGGAGACAGTGCGTCGCATTCGAGCAGATTGACTTGCGAATTGGCATTTATGGTTTTGTTTTCTTTTTTTGTTGAGTGACTAAAGAATAATAGTATATTGTGCACCAAGGGGCGAAAGTAGCGTTTTTCAGACGAGTGCGAAGTTAAGGCGAGGGCGGCAAATCACACGAGTCTGAAAAAGCTTTCGCCCCGAGGTGCACACGATATTTTTCACAACACCTCTTTACGGAAATGTTCGACTTTTGAATGCCTGTAGAGTGTATGCGTTTGATGCTCCATTCACACAGTTTATACGCGCGTGTAGTTAAATAAAAAAAGAAAAAGAGAGTGATGTGGGGTCCAGAGACGAAGCCCTGGTGGGGTCCAGGGGCAAAGCCCCTGGGGGGGGTGTGGGGAGCAAAGCCTCCCACATAAAAAAATAAAATTAAAATAAAATTAAAAAAAAATATATAAATAATTTTAATTTTAAAATAACAAAAGTTTCCAAAAAATGTAAAAAATAGAATTTTTAGAATATAAATATATCATTAGACTCGTGAAAATGTCAATAAATTAATAGACGGCGATACGAGTCAAGGGCGGTGCGCAAATAGAGAATTAATAGTTACAGAAGTAACGAATTAAAATGTATATACGTATATACATATATTCCAACTTAATAAACTGCGCGCCGATTATTTGTCGGACTTGAAACACAGCTATCATTGGAACATTAATACCTTTTCCTCCCCGGGAATTAAATCTACACGATTTAATTATTTAAAAAACTGTAAAGAAATTATTGCGAAAAATATTAATGTTCCAACGTAGCTGTGTTTCAAGTCCGACAAATAATCGGCGAGCAGTTTATTAAGTTTGAATAAATGTATATACGTATATACATTTTAATTCGTTACTTCTGTAACTATTAATTCTCTATTTGCGCACCACGTACCGCGCTTGACTCGTATCGCCGTCTATTAATTTTTAGAATATAATTAAAAAATATAATTTTTACAAAGAATAAGCATTAATTAGTGAATTTAATATTTACACTACAATTTTGGAATTGAAAAATTGGATTATTTCCTCTATTTTGTATTTTAGATGTTGAATCAGATGAATCTTCAGTCATGATACAGCCAGCAAGCGACACAAGTCGACACAAACGTCGTTTTATCTTTCTTTTTTGGCAATGAGTAACAAAGACAAAACGACACTTGTGTCGACTCGTCACTTGCTGGAAAGCTTCCTATATATGTTTTAAGATTTGCCCGTTACGTTACTTTCCGCCCGCTAAACAGGGACGAAAGTGGTTACTTTCCGCCCTAGGGAAGAAAGTGACCACTTTCGTCCCTGTTTAGCGGGACGAAAGTAAGCACTTTCCGCCCTAGGGAGGAAAGTGACCACTTTCGTCCCTGTTTAGCGAGACGAAAGTAAGCACACTTTCCGCCCTAGGGAGGAAAGTGACCACTTTCGTCCCTGTTTGGCGGGACGAAAGTAACAAACTTTCCTCCCTGGCGTGAAATTGGCCACTTTCGTCCCTCAATACACGCATGGAAAGTCGAACTTTCCGTAGAGATGTTGTGAAAAAAGAATTTGCAACGTCTTCGGAAATTCCGAGTCGCTCACGTTTGACGGAGCGAACTATTATGCAATATTAACGCGTTCGTAAGAAAAAAAAGAAAGAAAGGGGGAAAAAATATCATAAATAAGAAACAAGGGGGAGAAATGAGCCGTTGTGTTACCACGGTCCCGAAAATTCTCCACCTGGGGGGTTAAAATATTAAACAATCCAAGCAAATTATACTTGTTATAAGTTATTCGCGTCGTGCCGACGACGACGACGACGACGACAACGCTGTCTGTGTCCGTTGTTCTTGCGCGACTTGTCGATAAACTCGGTGATGCAACGGAAGAGAGAGAACTCGGGTGACATGCACGTAATACACGGTACGTACGTTATGTCACCGCCGTTGCCGCGGAGCCGATATGGCGCGGCCGGTTTTATACGCCTCTGGCATAATTACACCGTAAGACGAATTAATATTTAAATGTCGCGACACGCGCGGAGGCCGTGTGACAAGGCGTTGTACAAAGCTCGGGATTTTAATGTTCCCTTGATTAAATTGCCAATAAATAAAACTATGATATTCGTCGGACCGGTAAGTGTATAAATTTTGAATCAATTGCTTCCCGAAATATATAATAATGTACATGTACATTTTCACAGACGAGAATAGGAAGAACCCAATTTGCGTTAGCTCACTTTGTAAATCCAATAATTATTCGAGAAAAACAGGATTGGCTTCATTTCAAACTGATGGACATACGGATGGAGTGATATTGGATAATATCGCATTTCAAAAATGGGTACCCAAAACTCTACTCCACACGATGGAATCGGAAACAGCCTACACCCAAGATGTTAAATACGGATCGGTCAGAGTACCTGCTGGCCCCAAAAAAATGTATGTATCAACTCGATGGACGCATTTTGGCCCGATTCCATTTTGCCTTGTACAAAAGAGGCTATAAAGGCGAGAATCAAAATTTATAATTTTGACAAACCCTTGCTTAATTTCAAACGTAAATTGCAACAAATTGGAGAATCTAGTGACAATGGTGGAAACAAAAAACCAATGTATCACAAAACATGTTAATATTTAAAGACAAATTTTGAATAAAATTTTGTTTTATGTGATCTTGAACCAAATATACTGATAAATATAAATATACTGATATTCGGAAAATTAGGTCGGTAAAACGTACCTCTATGAAAAAGAAACTACGTTTGGCACGAAAAAATTGAAATAAGTCTTTCATCAATGAAGAAAGAATTATCGAGGGAAGATCGAAAGTTCCAGGTACGTGTAATCAATTACATGCATGCGTGGATGAGAGAAATGTTGATGATGACACGTCAACATCGCAAACATTATCTTCTATGGATACATTTTTGCAACCTGTCGATGCATGCGTGACACAAAAATGTCAATCGATAAAAGATATTTTCAATGATAATGATTCAATGGGATCTCTATCAGACGTTCGTGAATATTGTATTACGAATGTGACGGAATGTCAAATCAACGAAATCAGAATGCAAAGCGGTATGAATGATATCGAAGATATCGAAGACGTTGAAAACGTCCAAGATATCGAAGATGTCGAAAACGTTGAAAACGTCCAAGATATCGCACATGTCGAAGACGTTGAAAACGCAGATGTCGAAGACGTCAACGACGTCGAAAACGTTCATCAAGATATCGAAGACGTTGAAGATGTTAAAAATGTCGAAGATATTGAAAATTATGATTTGCATGTTGAACATGGGAACATTGACGCTGGAAGATTATGTTCTGCACAAATTGGTGGACGATGCTTTGTCGATTTCAGACATGTTTTTGCTGAATTGCAGAGACTGTCCGCTCACTGGATCAACGAATGTCGTTTCACTGATCTTGTCATAACTAAAATAAAGCGTGTCGGTCTGAAAATCAAATTTATTGTAGAATGTCAAATGTGTCACTACAGAAATAGCTTTTGGAGTGAACCGACAGACGACAGAAAATTAGATGTCAATAGAGGTATCGTAGCCGGTACTATATTGACAGGGACTGGTCACAAGCAGCTCGACGAACTTCTTGCTGCTGTGGATGTTCCATGCATGAGTAATAAAACGTACATAAGTTATCATAATGAAATGTCGGAAGCCTTTGCCGCCGCTGCGGAAGAAGAAATGCGCATGGCTGTAAAAGAGGAAAAACGTTTAGCAAGTGAAAGAGATGTTATTGATGGAGTTCCACATATACCCGTAATAACAGACGGCTCGTGGATGAAGAGATCCTACCGCAGCGGTAGTTATATGATTCTCCATCTGGAGCAGCTATTATTACGGGATATTATTCACAAAAAGTTTTATTTGTTGGCGTTAGAAATAAATATTGCGTTATTTGCGCAAGAGCAGCAAAACTTTCTGTAAAACCGAAAAAACATAAATGTTTTAAAAATTGGGGAAATAATCAAAGCTCAACAAGTATGGAAAGCGATATAATCCTCGAAGGCTTCCGGCTTAGCTTAGAAATGCATGGATTAATTTATAATAAATATATCGGTGACGGAGATAGTAATGTAGCAAAAAAATTGAGAGATTTTCCACCGTACTCAGATATTGTTGTGGAGAAGATTGAATGCACGAATCATCTTCTCCGCAATCTGTGTAATAAAATTCGCGAAGCGGGTAGTAGTGGTGGTAGAAATATCGCAAAATTAAAAAAAATCGTTACGAACAGCGTGATGAAAATTCGTAACGCTATAATGAAAGCTATAACGTATCGCCGCGATAGTAAAGTATCCTGGAAGCAAAAAGTCGCAGGTTTAATAAAAGATTTACAAAATATACTTGAGCCATGTATTTGGTGAGCATAAAAATTGCGCTTCCCTTCAATATTTTTGTACTGGCGAACGAAAAGAAAGTGAAATAAATCTTGTGCCCCAATTGCAGAAAGCAGGGATATTTTTAAAATTAGAAATTGCAATGAAACGCGTTATAGACAATGCTAATAGTTTATTATATAAATTTACTAGTAATTCCGTGGAAAGTTGCAATGGAATTATTAGTAAATTTATTGGCGGTAAACGTATACATTTTGCGAGGAGAGGCTCTTATCAAACGCGCGTGAAAGCTTCTGTAGTACAATTTAATAGTAGGAAAGCATTGAGTTCTACTTGTCAAGGTCATATGTACGAACAGTTAAAATCTAATCATTATCAAATGCTAAAAGATCAGCAATGCAATAATGTTGTATTGGAATGTGCTACACGGGGTCAGCATGAAAACCCGATGTGGCACAACGTACGGCAAAATCTTCTCACTGCTTCAAACTTTGCAAAAGTTTGTAGTAGAAGAGAAACAACTTCGTGTGAAAATCTTGTTAAAGCAATTCTGTACCCTCTTCAATTGACGAATGTGGCTGTTGAGTGAGGTAAAGAAAAAGAAATAGTGGCACGAGAACAATTGCAGGTAGAGTTGAGAATAAAAATTAATGATTGTAGAATATTTATCGATGATAATATCCCATATTTTGCCGCAACGCCTGACGGCATTGTCGGAGACAATACTATCGTTAGATAATCCAACATCTTCTCTCCGATTAGTGAAGGATAATATTTTGTCTATAGATGATAAATTAAATAATGAATCGTTAGATCTTTTTTTACTCATTGTAAGACAGACTTCTTGCTTTGAAACATGCATGAGACGTCATTTATTTAAAATTCTAGAAAGCAAAAAATTATTGCCTTTCCCGAATTAATATTTTTCATTATTTAACACATCTTTGTAAGCTTTTATTGCTAAAAATTGCTTAATAATTGTTAAATTAACAATTGTTAAATATAACTAAATAATTGTCATTGTATAGAACATATAGTAACATATAGTAACATATAGTAACATGTAATTGTTACTGTATCTCGCATGCAAATAAAAATTTCGGAGGGACGATAAAAGAATATTGGATGCGTTCTCACGGGAATGGGCGTTGGAGGGGCCCATTCTATAATTCATATATGTAATATTTATTATGACAATTATTTTATGTTATACTTTTGTTTTGAAAATAGTGCATTGCAAATCAGATCGCAATTTGAACTGAGGTGATTGCGTCGCAAAGTGTTAATATGAGATAGGTTTTTTTTGTTTTGCAATGTACTATTTTTAAAAATACATAGTAACAAGTACATGAAACAAATTACAAAATACAAAACCAAAGTTGCATGTAAAATAACAAAAAATATTTTATAAAGTATACTTCCCGTAATATGGTTGAGGTCACTTTGCGACGCAATCATTTAACTTACAATTAGTTTAAATTGCGATCCACTCGAATTATTAATTCGTGTTGTTCATTCACATAATTTCATTGTTTTTCTTTCAGATTTATAAATTAATAATTTATTTTATTGTTATTATAATAAGTCTATGCACGCAGCATAGAGTTGCTTATTGTTGCAGGTGGAGTCACCATATTTAAAAGGCAGAACACTTTTGAATGGAGAGGCGTGGATATCACTGACTCAACGCCATTATATTGCAGCAGGTAACGAATGTACAGTGGGGGTTTTAGTAAGTAAGAATCTCACGCTATCCCGAACAACGGAAGTGCCTTTTGAAGGTTTCCCCCACGTAAAAAAAAATTGCTTATTATAAGTCTTACTATACATTTGTTTATTGTAAGTACTAATAATTTAAAAGCATAAATAAATTGAGCTACTGCATCTCTTGCACCTCTAATAATTTTTTTCTTTTCTTTTTGTTGCTTGCCTATTTCCATACAAATTATGAATGATGTTTTACATCATATTTTCAATATAAATTCCAAAACAGTATTATATAATTTCTTTTATTTCATTATTTATTTTATTCTTTATATTGCTTTTTTATATATATGTATATTGTATATTATAATTATATATTTTATGTATTTGTAAAATAAAAAAATATAATAAATAATATAATAGAGGAAAAACCCTTATTATGAGACAAAATTTTAATATGAGATATTTTAAGCTAAAAGACCTTATATAGGCCCCATCTTTTGATCCCATCATTTAAAAAACCCGCCATCTCATATTAGGATCCTGTCTCATAATAGGGGTCTTTTCTCTATAAATTATGTCACTCTTCGTCGTGTTCCAAAACTGTCAGTACTAAAAATCTATAGGTCACGTTGCAACCGTTCGCTTGACCGGGGCGCCGGGGACCCGCCGGAGGTAACAACGGCCCCGAAACACACTAACTAGTAGCAGGCTAATGCAAATAGATTAAGAATGCCGGACATGCGAGTCCGAAGAGCCCATATGGCTAGCGTTTTCTAAAAAAAGACAGCCGCGGAACCAGCAAGGGGAACCGGATGACCCATACGGACGAGCCGCGGAAAGCGGAACGAGCGAGATAGCGATCGGGACATACCGGGAGGCCCGAACGAGGGAGATGCCACCGATCTGAGCGCGAGCCAAAGGGGCCCGCGCGAATAAAGAGACACGCGGAACGAACAAGGGGGCGCCGACCGAGCCCGTCGACGCGATCCGCGTCGCGATATGAAAACCGAGCGCCGAGTTAGCGGGGACACGCGAGGTTCCCCGCAAACGGGGGAGCGACGCTCAGAGCCGGGGGGCGGATATCGGGATCCACCAAAAAAATATAATAAATAATATAATAGAGGAAAAACCCTTATTATGAGACAAAATCCTAATATGAGATATTTTAAGCTAAAAGACCTTATATAGGCCCCATCTTTTGATCCCATCATTTAAAAAACTCGCCATCTCATATTAGGATTCTGTCTCATAATAGGGGTCTTTTCTCTATAAATTATGTCACTCTTCGTCGTGTTCCAAAACTGTCAGTACTAAAAATCTATAGGTCACGTTGCAACCGTTCGCTTGACCGGGGCGCCGGGGACCCGCCGGAGGTAACAACCACAAAGCGAACCACCCAATCCGCGACGCGATAGTACCAACGGTAACGCAGATAGCGGGGACACACCGCGTTCCCCGCGAATCGAGACACGACTATCACACCGAGAAGCCAATGGGCGGAACGCGCCTAGGGGCCCCTCAGGGACACCGCGACATCCGCGGAGGCGCGATCCGACGTTCGGGGACCGAGATACCGGGGACAAATAATGTCACCCGGAACTCGGAAACCGAGAGTCTCCGGGGCGAAAGAGCGCGCGGAAAGGTATCGGGGAAGGCGCCGAGAAAGATCCCCAGGGTCAACGAAACCACTCGGCGGAATGGTCGCGAAACACGGGAACCGGGGGCCCGGGGTCCGAGACTCCCCAAGCGTGTGCGCGCGAACCATAGGGAGCCCTGGTTTGACAACCACGGACGACACGGAATACGAAAACAAGAAAAAACTGTTATAAGAAAAGAGAAAGTTCGGAACATTTGGCGCGGAAAAATACTGCGGCGTAGAAGATACCGAGAGTGGGATCGACGTTCCCGAAGTGGGGACGCCGCGAGAGCCCGAGGACTCGAGGCAGTCGCTCGGATATCGTGGTCGCGGTAACACGTACTTAAGATTCTCTCGTATAAGGACTTGGCGCGTAGTTTAGCGCAGCGATATATTACAACCGAGCACTTCCGCGTACCATCGCGTTAAACATAACTCGTTTTACAATAGCGAGCGGTAATTATTTACCAATTGTAACGGCGTACGACGAATGTGTCTGCGCGAAAAGCATACAGTGCGGCGATTTTATAACCAACCACGACGATCTGAAATAAATCAATCGTTTGTTAATATACGCAGTGTAAAGCCAATTTGAATTACTTACCTGCTACCTACCTTGTCCCATGGCATCGATTCAGCGTAGTCCAGCGGTGTTCCAGTATGCGATAAGGCGAGGATCTGGGACAGTCAGCGGCAGTTGAGATCCATCCGGGGCGAGGAGCTGAAACGGAAATCGGTCGATTAGTGGAGCGTACTCATTTTCTACTTACCTGTTCCGGCGAACGGGTGTCCATCGTTGTCCAGCGAAGTCCAGTGGCAGTGGCAGCAACGGGGCGGCGATCCATCCAGCGTTGAGAACCTGAAAATAAAAGAGAATTAATGAAGTTTCGTTACAACCTCGTACCGACATTTCGATACTTACCTTCTCGGTGAAAATAGGTTAAACCGAGTGGCGACCGTTTGATGGGAAAGTCCATAAAAAATCCAGTGATTTCACGCCTTCCGTGCCCCGAAAGAGTGACGTCCGGTCACAACGTCACATGTATTATAAATTTTCAGCACTGGCAGTCAATTTCGGAACACAGCTACGGCCTGTATTACAATATATTCTACAAAATGTTAAAAATAGTCATTGGTAAGGAGGAAAAAAAATTATTATTTAACGAGGTATGTACATTGAATGTACGGACGTAATGTACGTATTTCATGTTAGTTTTCCAAGATAAAAACGACTTTTGAATGTCAGTCTTTAAAACGTTTTTTTAAATAGCTGTACATAATTTTTCCCACAAAATTGTACTTTTAAGTACGACATTCCTTAAATAGAATGTTTTCCTTGGCAAAATAGAACAATTTTTTCTATTTTAAATTGTGTAAAAAATGTGGAAAAAATATATATACTATTATTTCATTAAATACATAACTGACACAGAGCTATGCCCAAAATTTGTCACGACCAAAAAAATTGTTCCTAGGCTCAAAATGTTCGTACTCTCATGTACTTTTGAAGGTCACATAGCGCTTGCGGAAAATTTAAAATGGCGGTCAATAGGGAGCCCATTAACCCCATTAAATATCACATTTCATCCGAAAAATAACGATCCCCAAAATTTGTCACGACCAAAAAAATTGTTTTAGAGCTGAAAATGTTCGTACTCTCATGTACTTTTAAAGGTCACATGGCGTTTCGGGAAAATTCAAAATGGCGGATTAAATATGAACGTAATGCAGAAATGTCACTTAATTAGGATGAAACTCGATACTATAGGGGGTTTTCGAGGTCGCTGATTCCGAATGTAAAGTCGGAAGAGCGAAGGAAGGGCCGGGTCCGCACGACAGCAAGAAATCGATTGAATAGATCGAAAAAGGGGGCGATCGAGGAAGACGAGCACGCGGTGGCAGCAAGGTATAGTGAGCTTGTCGGTAGAACTTGTAGCGGTAGAAGACGAAGTCAAAGTTGAGAAACAGAAGAGAAGCGAAGTAAGGAACCGAATAAAGAAATGAGAAGAAGAAGGGGAGCGTATTAGAGTCGGAGAATAGGGAAAGATTAGAATTTAGAAAGGTAGGGGAGAGTGGGCTCCCTTGAGCCACGGGGTCCAATGTGACAGTGCGAGTTTTCTATATTAACGTTCTGCAAAATAGTGTCTTCTGTACGGCAGCAAATCGGTTCGTTTTCTATCGTATATCAATGATATAAATTGAATTGTTTGAAAACCTTCTATTTTGCATATGTTTTTATAAGGTTAAAACGATAGACATCTCGCCGATATATTTATACGGACTTAACCAAACCGATACATCTATCATTTCTTATCAGGATTTTCTGACATACAACTTATCATCTTCTTTACAGCAGCAAATTGGTTCGTTTTCTATCGTATATCAATGATATAAATTGAATCCGCATCAACCAATCGGCGATTAGTTCGCGACAATGCCGCTAGGTCGCGCATGATGGAAAGCGCTTCTCGTATTTAAAATACATCCAGTCATAATATATAAGCAGACTCCTTGTGAGGCAAAAAGCAGAGAAATCCAGTATCGTAACTGGAGGGATCTCTTTTTATAAGGACCTCCTGGCGGTAGCCGCCCCGGACACTGAACACCGAACCCAGTGGCCTCCGACTCCTGGCGCTAGTTGCCCCGTTCCCGGCGTTCTTCAAAATAATAAAAACCGATTGAAAGAAATGAATCGGTATGAATCAGATTCCTATTCGTAACGATTGAAATGGATTGACTAAAACCGATTCAAACGATTCATTAACCATATTAAAAACGATAGAAACCAATGTGCAGTTGATAAGACATTTACGATAGGATTCCAAGTCTTTTGTAACGTGAGTTTCTGATGGAGTATCATAAATAAACGATTCACTAACCGCATTAAAAACGATAAAAACTGATGTGCAGCTGATAAGACATTTACGATAAGATTCCAAGTATTTTGTAACGTGAGTTTCTGATAGAGTACCGTAAATAAATGATTCACTAACCATATTAAAAACAATAAAAACTGATGTATAGCTGATAAGACATTTACGATAGAATCCCAAGTATTTTGTAACGTGAGTTTCTGATAGAGTACCATAAATAACCGATTCACTAACCGTATTAAAAACGATAAGAAATTTTTTATCGTTTTCTATCGGAGATGGTTACCAGGGAGGTTCGATCCCGACTCTTCGGTTCGAGCCCCATGTATGCCCTTGGTTTTTAAACGAAACAGTATATGTTGACATCTTCGAATATCGTTACAATTTAGATTATTCAGAACCATCAAGGCATAATTCTGCACAATAAAAAAAGAAGACTTACTAAATTATTCGTTCATGAAAATAAAGGTATACCTCTACTTGTGCCTAATAATCCTGGTTAGTCTTTTAATATATCTTGCCTTGCAGTTTTTAATCGATCCCCTTGGGGCGTAAAACGAAGAAACACTACGTACCGTTTCTGAAACTGCACGGTCTGTACCCAAAAATAGTGTTAGCTATCTAAGCGCTTATTCCGACAGCTTGCTGTTAGACGAACAGAATCGTTTAATTCAATCTGCAAAAAATTTTGAAAAACGGAAAGCGGGTTAATTTTAGCAAATAAGGTTCTTATAATGCTAGAATTTCGGGAGCAGTTCTACAATACAATACGCAGCAAATTCTCACCCGTGTCATAATGCAAAATATTCATAAAGAATAATTTAAGAGTAATCATTAATCAAATCAAAAATTTCTTCTGAGTTTATTACTTCGCAATAAGAATATAATAAAGGAACGTTTCCGTTATTAGTTGTATAATGTTGTCAAAGAGAAAAGTTTCATTGTTAATCCAAAAATTTTAAGCTTTTTTCATGAATCAATCTTTTAGAAAATATGTGATAATTCATAAGCCCATAATAGTTGATAACGATAACAATTAACAATAATAAATAGAAGAGAAAAATAATCTCTGCATTTATCTAAAATATTATTATAAGCAAAAATATAAGACGCAAAATATTGTTTTTCCCCTGTACCCTTCACATGTATATTTGTTTTCACGTCTTTTTTTTCTTTCGAGCACGAGGCGTAAGACGGATCAAAATGGAGAGAGGGGAGAGTAACGACCGACGGGTCTCTCGAGCTGATCCCTCGCACGATTCGAAAGCCACATGTTAAACAAATAATTGAGCGCCAGACGTATACTCCTCGCGTCCACTAATTTCCAGAATTCGCGAGAATCTAGAATCTAGATACAAAACCGCGATTACGCGACAGGGATTCTGTCGCCAGTAACACGAACAGCGTACGTCACGACGTCCAACGAGGCGCACTAACGAATAGCGAATAATGCGCAATACTCGAAATAGCACTTATCACTCCGCAATCACATAAATCCGCGGCAACACTCAACATAAAATAGGCGCAACAATGTTTAACGCAATCATACTCACAAATTTAACGCGAACGAGGGATATGGACGCCAAAGCGAAACGCAAGACGCTACGCGATACGCAAGTAGGTACATCCGAGATGCCTGTCTCAACGCTCAACGCGACTCGCAATGTGCTTAAAACGCGACAACAATTGAAGAGCAATCTCACCGATCCGCTGATCCTGGCTTCTCGCCGCTGCTTCTCGAAAAAAGGAAATTCTCACCTGTGTCATAATGCAAAATATTAATAAAGAATAATTTAAGGGCAATCATTAATCAAATCAAACATGACTTCTTCTGAGTTCATTACTTAGCAATGAGAACATAATAAAAGAAGGAATTCAAAAAATTTAAAGACAACTGCATGAAAAAATGGATAAAACAGTTCCACCTATTGTCGAAACACTGGAGAAGCGACGGCAAATAAAAGTTGCAAGAATCAAAGAACCTTGAAAAACAGATGAAAGGCAAAAGAGACTCAAGCGAGAATCAAAAACAGATCGCCATTATAATTTTGATAATATAAATCAAAATCATCAATTTTTTTTATCAAATTCAAGGTCAATTAAATATAACGCAACGAGTATTGCATTTTTGCCAGAGACACCAAAAAGCATCAAAATAAAAGCATGAACAAGAAACACTCCGTTTCTTGTCGTCGATTTTGTTTGCAGATCTTAGCGAATCTTTTATCGAATATTTTATTGTACAACTAATCGTAACTCTAATTGACTGGTTTCTACAAAAATACATAGTGCCTCTATAGTTCTCTAAATGACAGGTATCATCCTCTAAATGGGATTCCTATAATGCTTAAGAAACGTGAATCGACAGAAGAATGTCTCATGTCATAGCGCAGATTTCGCGATCAACATACAGTTTGCGTTTATCTTGAATATGAATAAATAACCCACGAGCAAGGCCAAGCCATTCAGCGCATTTTTCCAACTCAAGTTATTTAAAATGGTCATGAGGTGGGCTACTCTTTGAAATCAAAGCCTTGCTGGCCAAGTTTAGGAGCGCTGGCGACATACCCACCTCGACTATTTTCTTCTCCTTGATACGAAGAAGTATTAGATCCCGGATCGCAAAAACCAGATCTTTCAGATCATGTGTTTGAGCAACTTCGGCAAAATTATTTAAAAAGACGTCGTCAAGGGTCGCGCGCGCCGCCGCGCGATTATACGCGGAACTCGCTTAAACTCGCTCTCGCCTCGCGTGCCCTAGAGCGGACAGTAGAGACTGTCCACGTGCACGTGATACTGCGATGTACTGGAGAAGTTTTTCCAAGGTTTTACATGTTTACAAATATCGGTGCGTACAGAAAGAAAATGTCCGTCAAAAACATCGTAAAAAAACTATCGAGCAACAAAAGATCCTGTGAAATCATTTAACATATAGAATACTCCATATTCCCAACAGCGAAATAATCGACCAAATAAGCAGAGAAAGCGGTCTCTCGCATTACGAAATAAAAACCGATAGGAAACTACTCCAAAATTCTAAAAAATTTTCTTTTGTAATTGTACCAAAAATAAGACGCCAGGCTGGAGGCTGGAAGCTAGAGGCACGGCCTTCGCGGTCCAGTTACGACTCGAGGGTGGAAACCTCGATGGTGGCTACCGCCGTTACGGCATCGTCGGAAAAACTTCCCCTCAAGGCGATTCTTTTCGGACCTGCCATACACCGTTTGGAAATTCAAAGTGGATATTGCGCGTAGAAAGCGGTCAGCTGTCTACTGACAGGTCAGTTCGCAGGCAGCTTCGCTCCAGGGTGACCTCCGGTTTATTTGTGTTTGCCCATCGGTTGCCGCGGGGATAACCCTAATCAATCATAGTCAGCACGTGTGACCAGCGCCCCTGTTATCTCCTCCTTTAACAAAAATTTGACGGATATATCGGGCATTCACGTGTACCACGATACTTTCGTGGACACGCGCATGACATAACTCTCGTAAGGCCAATTTCGTGCAAATGGAACGACGAGCGTGCAACGACGGTCAACGTTCTCAGAGGAATTACGAGAACGAGCGAGTGTATATAACGGTCGAGTGAGAGGAAGCGACTGATGAGAAAAGAACGAAGGACAATTATGTATCGCGACATAGAAATGATAAGTACAACAATGGAATTTTATTGTCCGTCAACAAAACGAGGGTGTGGAACTTGAAGTTTACTGATTTTTTTCTTTGACGATATGAACTCAGATAATATCACAGGATCTCATGCTGGTCACCATAAATTAGGAGCACTTTATTACAATATTGCTTGTATCCCTCAAGAGTATGCCTCAAAACTTGGTAACATATTTTTGGCTTCTTTGTTTCTCTCAGAATGTAAAGATGGAAATATGAATTTATTTTCACCAGTAATTAAAGATTTGATACATTTGAAAAAAAATGAGTTAATTGTAAAAACTAGCTTAGGAGACAAACAAATTTATTTCAGTTTGTGTCTCTTGCTGGGTGACAACTTAGGAATTCATTCTATTTGTAGCCTATCTGAGGAATTCAATGCAAACTATCCAGTAGAATGTGCAAGCATCACAGGAATGAAATTGCATCTCTAACTGCTCTTGATACAGATAAATTAAGAACAATGCAGAATTACGCTGCTGATGTTTTGTTACAAGATCTTAACCCTTTGAAGCATACATTTTTCTTTACACGGAAAACAGCTGAAATTTGTTACTCGGGAGTTTTCGGGGTCGCTGATCACAAATATGACCTCAGATTTTCAAAATTCAAAATGGCGGATCCAATATACTTTTTACGAATTCGGTCCGCCATATTGGATCCGCCATTTTAAATTTTGAAAATCTGAGGTCATATTCGTAATCAGCGACCCCGAAAACCCCTGAGTGACAAATTTCAGCTTGATCAAGAAACTTTTAACAAATTCGTTCCGCCATATTGGATCCGCCATTTTGAAATTTGAAAATCTGAGGTCATATTCGTGATCAGCGACCCTGAAAACCTCTATGTATGATATTATACATGAATTCGGTAAATACTTTTCCCAATAATGAATTTTTCGCTTAAAAAGTGATATTTTTTAGCATTTGTTTATTGATATCAACAAATTCGGTGACAATATTCATCAATTGCGTGTAATTTTAGATTCTCTGACATGTTACGATATTGAAATTACAAAAAAACCCGAAAAAATCGATTAAAAACTGGCTTAAAAACGGAATAAATGGTGGTAATCTAGGTGGGATAGATTCTATCCCGCCATGCCGCAAAGGGTTAACAAGACTGGCATTAAAGAAAAATGCGTTTGGAATGCTATTCACAGCTTTTCCTTTATACAAAGCATTAACTCTGATATTATGCACGATCTTTTAGGAGTGTGCGGTTATGATTTAGCACTTATAATTTTTGATTTAATATATAGTAAAAAATACTTTTCTTTGAAGACTCTGAATAATCGTGTATTTTATTTTGATTATGGTCCAGTAGAGTTAGGTAATGCAGTGCCACAAATTACAAGAGAGCACCTTATAGCTATTAAATTGAAGTTCTCTGCCTCAGAGATGGTTGTGTTTTGTCATATTTTGGATTAATGCTAGGTGATTTAGTTCCTGACGATACTGAAAGTTGGTATCTTTACTTAAAATTAAAATCCATTGTAGACATAGTTACAACACCTTATGTGAACCTTCGATCACTTAGTTATCTGAGCGTCCTCATTTCAGAACACCATGAAAAATATTTTACTGTCTTTCCCCAAGCTAGATTCAAACCTAAGCATCATTACATGCTCCATTATTTTGAAGTGATGTGTAGAGTTTGGTCCCTTATGGTCAGTTTGTTGCCTTCGATAGGAGGCTAAACACAGACCTCTGAAACAATTAAGCAGCCCATGCTACAAATTCTCGTAGAAACTTGCCTTTAACTCTGGCGATTAAACATCAGCTAAATTTGTGTGCCAGATTTTTAGCTCGAAAGCCTCTGGGTGAAAAATATTCTTTTGGAGTTCAAGAAAAAGTCAATATTAAGGATATAAAAAATTACCAATTATTTCGTGATGTTCTGCCCAAGGATTTAAATAAAATTATAAAGATATTTTCATCGATCAGAATTTCTGGTACCATTTATAAGAAAGGAATATGTGTAGCTGTAATGTTCCACAAAGACACTGATTACCCTGTATTTGGTCGAATAAACTTTGTTACATATTGCAAAAAATCTGATGCTGTATATTTTTTTTTTGTGTATGTTTGAAACCGTGGACTTTGTGGAACACCTTTGCAGTTATAAAGTGATTGAAGGTTCCTCTGAGTGGAAATTTATTAAATTCGACGATTTAATAGTATCTACACTCACTCATTGTAGAGTTGGAGCAAAAAGTCAGTCTAATTATATAACATTCCGTCATGCGTTTGTGTAAAATAACCTAAAATAACCGTGTAAAATAACCTAAAATAACCGTGAGTAGAAGCTGTTAAAAATGAAAGAAATACACCATAAATTTAAGTCAATATTTCTAAACGTTAATTTAATGTTCCTTGCTTACTGGGTTCATTTAGGCATTGGCTTGTCTACCACACCCAATATGGCAAGCAGTGGGGGAGCGAGAAGAAAAGTAAAGCCATCGATAGACGACCACGTTGGCTCGTCTGCCACAACCAATATGGCAAGCAGTACGGGAGCGAGAAAAAAAAAAGCCAACTGATATACAAAACGTAAATAATAACCATGAGTAATAATAACCGTTTTTCCTATCATGCGGGAAGATGAAGGTGACTCGTTCTATAAGATATGACGAATTGTTCATTTGGTATGCAAATAAATTGTGCATAAAATATAAGTCACAATATCACCACGATATGATTCGTGCCAGATTACGGCTTATTGGTCGTTTCTTTTTGGCAATGAAAGATATAAATACAAACATTGAAAACTTCGAATCAATTTATGATTCCAAAGTATATGATAACTGCATCTGCGCGATTAATAAAGTCGCAAAATTTAATTCGGAAGAAAAAATGTATGAAACTCCTGCGGTAGCATCAAGTTTATCGACATTGATCAAACACATTGAAAATATTCTCATTACTGAATGTATAAAAAAAAGAAGATGAAAAAAAAGAAACAAGTCAAAGATTTTTTAAAACTACTAATTGTCGACATCGGAACAAGTATTAATACAACTGTCTTAGAAACACAGTCGGCTCGCAAAGGCATAAAAAAGTTAACTTTCCATCTGTAGAAGATATTCGGAAATTGTACATTAAAAAAAAAACGAACTGAAGCGTTTGAGGCATTGCACCAATCGTTCTCTTATTGCCACTGGATTTCTTTGGCTAAAGCAACATTAGCGCGGTAAATGATGCGCGAACATTTTATTTATAGTTTTATTTTACATATTTTCCAACTTTTTTAATATCCTATATCAAAAGTCCTTTAGATTAAATTAGATGCATTGAATATTCTTAAAAAAAGACACTTCTGGGAAAAAATATTCAATAAAGAAGTTTCAACATTTTTAGATTTACCGATAAACATTGTAGAAGAAAGTAAAACCAATAAAAATCACTTCCGCGCATCTCGTGGAAGATATAAGAAAGTTCCAATTCCATAAACTTAACTTAACGTGGATCTTAGGCTATTGACAGACTCAAGACAGATAGCAAGATAAATACAAAAGAAAAATTATTTAACTAATTAATCAGTCATTTATAATTTTTTGTTAAATATATCTCGATAAAAAAAAACAACAAGCACAGTAACAACTGTGCCGCAATCAACACGTAGAACTACGTCTATTAGAATAGAACATATATGGAAAAGGCATTCAACATCGAGTCTGTGTCCGACATCGTACGAGAGAGAAACGTTAATTGTACGAGATTCATCCATTCATTTATTCATTTATTTATTTATTAAATTGCAAAAACATTTAACTTACATCGAGAGCTTTCAAAAACTATATAATAAAGTATATTTTTCTTTAATACTTTTCAAGAAAGTTTAAAAAATCGGTATCGAAAAATTAACCCCGAAAACATTTAGCTTACATCAAAAGCTTTCAAAACTATATAATAAAGTAATTTTTCTTTAATACTTTTCGAGAAAAAAAAAACCGGTTTCCAAAAAAATCGGTAACGAAAAAGATCGGTAACAAAAAATAGTACACTTTATAGCACTCCCCGGGAAATTCTTCCTCTACTTCATATATAATTTTTTTAAGATTCAATCAATTATTTCCCGAAAAATTGGAAAAATTAAAAAAACCGGTTTCCAAAAAGATTGGTAACAAAAACTGAACACATCATGATGCTCCCCGTAAAATTCTACCCCTACTTCATATACAATTCTTTAAGATTCGATCAATTAATTCCCGAAAAATTGAAAAAATTTTGGTACCGGCTTCTAAAAAGATCGATAAACGAAAAATTATGCACTTTATAGCACTCCCCAGAAAATTCTACCCCTGTTTGATCTATAATTTTTTAAGATTCGATTAATTATTTTCCAAAAAATTAAAAAAATTATAAAAACCGGTTTCCAAAAAATCGATAACAAAAAATTAACCCCGGAAACATTTAGCTTACATCGAGAGCTTTCCAAAACTATATAATAAAGTATATTTTTCTTTAATATTTTTCGAGAAAAAGAAAACGTTGCATGAAAACGTTGCAAGAAAACGTTGCATGAAAACGTTGCAAGGAAAACGTTGCAGTCGTGCCCCCATACCCCCCGAAAAAGACGTAGTTCTACGTCAAAAAGAATTTTTTGGCATCGTGAAAAAAGATTAGAAGGCAAGATAGCACAGCGCTCGAAAAGACAACCGTGTTACACAGTTAAGGAAACGCTTCTCTTTAAGGCTCCTTATGCAATTTTATAGTATTCGTACTAATATTAAATCTCTTGAAAAATATGTGGTGTACTTCTGGAAGAAAACTAGCAAGTTAATGTATTTCTTCTGAAAGACAAAATATTCCAACTGTAATCAGATAGACTCGAACCCAAGTCCTCACAGTTTATGAGTCACCTTTGCCACTAGACCACACTGCTTCCCTACGAAGACGAAATGTTGAAAAATACTGTTGAATTATCAACAATCCATAAACCATTATTACTTTCTAAAGAAGGGAAAGAAGAAAAAGAAAGTAAATTTGAAAAGAGAGAGAAGAAAGATTTCCATTATTTTTCATTTCTAAGATTAAGATGTCCATACAACTTTTTCCAATCATACTAGACAAACATCAGATTTATTTAAAGATATTTAAATGTAAAGTGTAGGTGTTGTTAACAATGCAATAATAATTAATAACCTATCGTATGAAAAAGCATGAAAATTGACTGACAGAAATACCCAGTCCCTTGGGTAATGTCTCGATTGCGCAGCTACCCTCTTAAACAAAGAAATTATTAGAGAAAATGAGAAGCAACTAACGTACTTCGTTCCCATGGCTGACATCAGGATTTCATATATTTCATTTCCCGTATCTGAAATGCGTAACCCACTTTTGCTTCAACAACAGATCTGTTGTCATATATAATAAGATCAAGTCGTCTATGATTACATAAAGATATGATCATATCACGCAATTTCGGATCTGAATTGACGGATATAAGAATAGATCTTTACGTTAGTAATTTAGATGAATATAGAAAACATCGCATAAAACTGAGCTAAGAGTTTTGTAAGGGTAATGAAATATATACGAAAAACGGAGATTATACTTTTCTACAGGAGGAAAGAGAGGAAATAGACGCAGGTTTAAATTTACATTTAACCAGCGCTAACAATGATGATTAAATAATATTAGGTGGAATGACAGCAGTAGTTAGAACTGTTATGATAGACTTGTGAAAGAATGCGCAAACAAATAAGAATTTTTTTTTAGACTGTGCATCTACACAGAAACTGTATTTACAGAAGAAGTGGTAAAACTTTACACTTACATAAAACTAACAAATGCAATTTGCACAAGTAAAACATAAACATAAAGCATACGTAGCAGCTTATAGAAATCGCAATAAAGGTAGACATGCAGCGTTTAATACAGCAATTTTAGAAGCATTGGATTTGTAAATGTACGATTTAAGCATGATGACGCGGAATTATTGACAAGATAAACATGAATGTTATTATCACAATTAAACAGTAAGAATGCGATATCACTGTTTTAGCCAATGCACAAAATTTTTTATTTCAAAAGTAAATATCTTTGGCAATCACTCCAATTTTATGAATTGACAAGAGTAATGCGACAAAGCGATTTAGTCTTTTCAACGATACTCAATAAAATAGGAAACGGAGAGGCATTGACGGAAAACGAGACAAAGTTAATAGAGAGTTGTTTTAGAACTGTAGAGTGGTGTAACAAACATGTTCCTGGTGCAATACGCCTATTCCATCAAAATAGAGATGTAGACAAATACAACGTCGAATCAATAGATGAGTCGTATACCTGCGAATGCAAAGATTTAATACAGGGTTACTCTAGTGACCAAGAACTGATAAATGCAAAAACAAAGTTATATAAACTGAGTGTCACCGAGTGCGGAGGATTACCGTACATGTTGAAATTGAGTGTGGGAAAACCATACATGGTAAACTGTAACATAGACGTAGAAGATGGGATAGTAAATGGCGCAGTAGAGAAATGAAATATTTGGAATACGAGGAGGAAGACGAATTAATCTTAAAGAGACTGTGGCTGGATTTCAATAAAAAAGAAATTGGTGCAAAATTAAGATGCAAATCCAAATCATTGATAGAAAGCAGAGCAGGAGTTTTGTTAAAAACGTGGACTCCAATCTCAAAAAGACATGCAACCATCACTATTACGTCTAAAATCAAATGTAAACGAATTCAATTTCCGTTGTCACCGGCTAGTGCCTTGACTATCCACAAGTCACAGGGAGGAACGTACAACGAAATTGTTTTTAACTATCATAAGAGTCAGGATCAACAGCTAGTTTATGTTGCGCTTTCGAGAGTAACATCTATTGAGGGCTTATTTTTAACTAACGAAAAAAATGATTATAAATTCTATCACAGTAATGGTACCAATTCACCAAAAATAATTGATTTAAAAAACGAAATGCAACGTTTGCGGAAATATAAATTAAGAACTGTTTGCGAAGAAGCTAAACAATTTTTTTTAAAAGCAAACAATTCGTTAATATGTTATAATGTACAAAGCCTGAGAGCACATCGAGAAGACTTGGAATCAGATAATATAGTACAAAATATCGATTTGTTATTTTTGAATGAAACGTGGATGAATGAAGAAGATGAAGTAAATATCGAAGGATTTAAAAGGATAACACAGTACAAACGAAAAGATGTGAAAGCAGGAGGTGTTTGCATATACGAGAGGAATGGAGCGAGTACAAAAACGAAATCTTATATGCTAAAAAGAATTGGAGATGAATATGAAAAACAATTAGAAGATGTAGACAAATATGGTGATATATGCGCAATTGAAGCCATATTTGGCAAAAAGAAATGTTTAATGTTGGGAGTATATATAAATCCAAACACCTCCATGGAGAATATAAAAAATTTTATATGTTATAAATTACATACATACAAGGATAAACGAAAATAAAAAAGAAACTTTAATGGAAAATGAAAGAAATAAAGATATACCCATTATACTATCCGGAAACTTTAACTTGGATATAATCAAGCATAAAAACGAAAAGTTTATAGAGTTTATGACAAATGAGTTGGAAATGCATCTAACATCTGAAAAATCACCAACAACACTGGGTGGATCATGTATTGATATGGTGTTCACAAGACACATGGAAAATTTAAAATGCAAAAGATATATTAGTTATTTCTCATATCACAAACCAATAATGATAATAACTGAATATAATGATAAAACTGTAGCTTCGAATACAACAAAATAGGAAGGAAAGATGGTACATTTATAAATACTGAAGAAGAAAAGACAAAAATGGAAATTAAAGGTAATATTGAAAAAAAAGGCAAAGACAAGGATGGAAGATCGTAAGGATTGGAATGGAAAAATAAAGGTAAATAAACAGAATTAATTATATAAATTTAAAAATAAAATAACTTTAAAAAAAATTATATTAGTTTTTTTTAGAATTAGAGAAAAAATAAATAAATTAAAAAATATAAAAAAAATAAGAATAAAAAAATGGAAGGGTTTTTAGTGGGTAGGCGATGGATGGTAGTATCTTATGCGATGTACCTCCATTGAATCCCACACATTCAGGAGTACGGGCTCCAGGATGTCTTGTCCTTCTAAAAAAGAAAATCGGAAGGTAATTGCCTTGGCAAGAATTAGAAAATTATCACTTTTAGAGGGGCGAAAACGAAGATTTTCCCTTCCAACGCAAATAAAAAAAAAAACGTTGCAAGAAAAATAAACAAAAGAAACAATAACAAACCAACTAAACTAAACAGTGCCAGACTAGAGTCAAGCTCAAACAAACAAACAAATAAAAACAAAAAATTAAACAAGCACAGTAACAACTGTGCCGCAATCAACACGTAGAACTACGTCTATTAGAATAGAACATACATGGAAGAGGCATTGAACATCGAGTCTGTGTCCGACATCGTGCGAGAGAGAAACGTTAATTGTGCGAGAGAGAAAGGTAGTGAAGCCTAATCGTCCGCAATGCGCATGCGCAGATATTGATAACCATATAGTACTATTTCATGTTAAAGTATTCAGCGAAGGAAACTAGACGTAGGGCTATGTCAGTTGACGTAGTTCTACGTTGTTGCTTGCGGCCAACAACGTAGAACTACGCCCCCCAAATTTCCCCATACCCCCCGAGAAAGACGTAGTTCTACGTGTTGATTGCGGCACAGTTGTTACTGTGCCTGTTTAATTTTTTTTTTTAATTATAATTTATACTATATTTTCTTCGCCTGCATTTTCCATTCGAGCCGTACATATGCAACGTCCGCCAAAACTCCGGCTGCATGATTTTTACAATCAAATATCGCATACCGTAATATAGAAGCGAGGCGCCGATGTTCTGGCGGACGTCGACGCTTGCCTTTGTAATGCGAGACGTATTGCGACTATCAGTTTTATACACCGCCATTATATTTTTCTCTGGCGACTTCTCCGTTCTGCATTCTCTGTCATTGAATTCAGTCTCGCCGTAGCCGTGAGCATGCTTAAACGTGTTTCATTCAGATTTTTGATTGACAATTAGCCTTTGTTGCGTTCCTAATTGTTTTCTTGTTGATTGTGAGTGATTATAAGTTTTTTTTGTGATGTCTCCGCGCGAACCTTTTGTACCTAAAGACATAGAAGACAGTGAAATTTTGGGGAGACCCGATGTTCCCCAGTTTGAAGACGCTATAGAGGCATTTGAAGGCGCTGCTCCCGCGGCCCGGCTTCCGTTTTTTGGCACGCTATCCGCGCCTTGGCCGCGCGCGGGAGGACCTGTTCCGCCTGACGGGGGACCGATCTCTCCTCGTGGACGAGGCGATGATTGCCTACGCGAACAGCGTAGCGCCGCGCAACGCGTAGCGAAGACTCCTGTTTACCGCTCTGCTAAGGTAGGATTTCCCACGCGACCACAAACGCGGACCCCCCCTCCCGCGGCGCGACCGCGAACGCGGACCCCCCGCGCGGACCCGCGGCGCGACCGCGGACTCCCCCCCCCCGCGCGGACCCACGGACCCGCTGCGCGACCGCGGCGCAAACGCGGACTCCCCGCGCGGACCCGCGGCGCGACCGCGGCGCGAACGCGAACCCGCGGACCCGCGGCGCGACCGCGGCGCGAACGCGGGTGAGTCATCCCCCGGTGAGTCATCCCCCGGTGAGTCATCCCCCGGTGAGTCATCCCCCGGTGAGTCATCCCCGGTGAGTCATCCCCCGGTGAGTCATACACTTGGTATGCCAAGGTCACTCTCCTCCTCCCTCCTTCCCCGCGTAATCCAATACCCCTGTGTAACCCGATATCCTTGTGTAACCCGATATCCTTGTGTAACCCGATATCCTTGAAATCCGATATCCTTGAAATCCGATACCCCGCCCCCTCCCCCTCCCCCTTACCCCCCCCCCTCCCCCGCGTAATCTGATACCCCGGTGTAACCCGATACCCCGCCCCCTCCCCCTCACCCCCCGCGCAATCCGATACCCCCCTCCCTCACCTCCCCCTCGGAGCCCCCGGGGAAGAATCGGCCTATATACAGCTACTCATCAAGTATGGCATGGATCTTTCTCATTATTTCCGGAACATTCGCTAACGTTTCAATAACACGGCCACGGTCGACCAGTCGTCCTGACAACTTTGTCAAGCAACCGCTCTTGAACAAGGGAAAGATCCACGCCATAAACATTGCTTCCGAAAACATGTAACGACTTTTCGAGTCGGCACGCGAAAAGGGTGACGTCAGCGCGATGACGCAGGGCTCCGATAGCTAATTACGCGCCCGAAATTAGCGGCAACCAGCCTGGAGGAAGTTTCACCTCAGCGGTGATAAAAAGACCGCCGCGGCGCCGCGGGATCGATTTCGCTCGAAGATCACCCACCAAGTATATCCTATCTATACGACCGCTTGTATACCGCCTTACATCGCTTTCACGTGGTCATTCGCAACCGCTAAATCTCGCCGCTCTTACTGTGTTAAATTCTGAGCGCGCTCACAGCTTTTCCGCTTCTGGAAAGTAAAGAACACTGTACATATCAACTTGTAAATATATACTTTATTTTTTCTGTACTTGCTGTTTTCTCGTGGTCGTTCCAATACCTCGCGCTACCTCGCGCTACCGCACGCGCTCTCGAACACGACGAGTACATAAAATTGTGCAAACCGATTGTCAATTCTATATTCAGGTTCGCAAAAATCAGCGAACCGCGCACGAGAAATTGCAGCAGTTCGCGAAAGTGGGAAGTCGACGTAGCGCGATATGTGATCCGTCGCGAAATCGGAATCGCAGATTTTTGATCGAACCGGGAGCTTCTCGATTGCTAATGTGCGCAAGCGGAGGAAGGATCGGAGTAGAGGCGCGTTAGAAGGGCTTATTACATAAGTCTAGTCTTGATATTTACACTGTCCCTTTTAATTGCGAATTATTTACAATGATTTACAACTATTTACAACGTTCACGAGTCTCGAGTTTATTCGAAGAACTACTACGATTCCGCGAACCACGGTTTGCCTCGTCCCGAATTATCTTTCACGGAAGCCGACGTTGATTCCGCGAGCCACGGATCTCACCGTCGTCGAAGGCTTTACGCGAGCGCAAGATCTTCTCGTATCGTACGAAATAAAAGCGGGTAACTGCGAACGTATTAGAAGCGAGTGCGAACCGCGCGCAGAGGGCTGGGCTTTTTATACCGGCGCGTCACATCCCCGGTAACGATACGAAGCCGAATAATTAGTTGAGCCAATCGGCCACCGACTCACCGAGTTTTTCGTTCGATTTGAACTTAGCGGATTTCGGAGTCGGCAACCGATCAGCTGTTTACGCCGAGGTCCTTCTCTCCGTCCCGAATGTTTATATCGCGTACTCGAGACAATGAGACAGAGCTAGCACACGCAAAACAAAGGAAGACCGTTTTTCGGCCTCTCGAAGATTCCGAGAATAACGTCGGTTATTCCCGAAGATAATTCTAAAGTTCCGAATAATTCTCATCGCAATTCTTTCACGCGGTGCGCGCTTTCGAACAGCTAACTATATATTGGAAAAGAACTTTCGGCTATTATATGGTTTAGCGCGTGAGTGCAACACAGTGTATATAAAATGGATTTCGAAGAATTGCAGTTTGAAGGAGAAGAAAGAATGGAAGTGCCTGAAGAAATGGAAGTGATTGAAGAGGAAGGAACGGAAGTGACTGAAGAGGAAGGAATGGAAGTTGATGATGATGATGATGCGATATTGTCAGACGATTCATGTTACGACAGTGACATGCATAAGGATGTTCCGGAGGAAATTTTCAGAGTCTTGAATCAAGCACAAGTAAATGCGTTAAATCCTCTGACAAAAATGTGCTGTACATATTTTTACTTCACTCCGGGACAGGTGAAGTTTTGTGCGTCATGCATTGTAAGAATCAGTGGATTATTCTCAATGCTATGTGCTCGTCGTATACACGAGACATGTCCGTATATACTAATGAACGGTCTCTTTTGCTCATCGTGTGGAGACCCGTTGTCTCAAATAATGCCATGCAATTTGTGCTCAATATGCACAAGTTCATTATGAGAGACACAACGGTTTAACTATTTTAGTGTATTTTGTGTATATAGTGTATAGTGCCATGAGCTGCTTTTTCTGGGATATCGGAGTGGTAAGCAAATTTTATATATACTGTACGCGAACGGGGGCCGGGAGTGCGAGAGGGAGCGGGTGACGTCACGCGGACCGGCGCGGCGAAAACGCGGCCGCCCCTCACCCCGCGGCGCGGCGAAAACGCGGTATCCTCTCCCGCGGCGCCGGAAAACGCGGTACCCCTCCACCGCCCCGCGACGCACGAAAACGCGGTACCCCTCTCCCGCCCCCGCGACGCACAAAAACGCGGTACCCCCCCTCCCCCTTCCCGCAACGCACGAAAACGCGGTACCCCCCTCCCCCTCCGCCGCGACGCTCGAAAACGCGGTACCCCCTTCCCCGCCTCTCTCGCGGTACTCCCCTCCCCCTCCCCCCGCGGTACTCCCCTCCTCCCACCGCGGTATCCCCCTCCGCGGTACCCCCCCGCGGTAACCCCCGCCCCTCACCCCCCCTCGGAGCTCCCGGGGTAGAACCAACATAGTTTACCTACTAGAGACATTTAAGCCCATCATCGAGCTCTAAGGCAGATTGTCGAAAAACACCGTTGGCAAAGAATCTGATGTGTCAAAGATTGAGAATGAAACGGCGTGGGAAGACGAAGAGCCAAAGCTCAAACGAAAACGACCAAACGCCTCGTTTAACGACTCTGTAATGGCTTCAACTCCGTTGAAACGATCAATAAATGTGCCATCTAATTTGAGCGAAATAACCAAAATTTTACAACCGCGTAAATCGAAACGAATCGAAAGTTTTATTGAATGAACCACCGATAACCTCTACGCCTTCCGTACAACCCACAATGCTCGAATCACTCGCAAACGAGGATGTTTTCGAAACCACGGATGACTCACTCGTGACATCCGTTCGACAGCAGTTGCAAACATCTGAGGGTCGAGAAATGTTGCGAGATCATTTGAGCCATTGTCCATTGAGCCAAAAGTACGTCGGGGCAGTTCTGAGCGGCGATCAAGAAAGCGGTATAGACACCGTATACGGCGTTTATTTCAGCAACGATGGAATGATGCTCGGTAATAAACGTTTTTGACGTGGACAATGTGGACAACATAATTATCTACGACATACGATACGCTGGCACACGCGGTCTTTACGAGTTGATCTTTAAGAGAATACCCGATGATAAGATTTACACGGAGGACGACAAGCAAAAATACAAGAGCATGTTGTGCTCATAAACGCAATCATGATGTTCACAGCTCGATTAAATAGCAACAGGGGATACAAGTACACACAAATAATCGCGCCGTTGATTTCGAATAAAAAAGCTGGAATAGGTATACTGCATGCCATGACATTAAACGACAACAAGATCGACTATGTTCATTGGGACGATCCCAACGAGCTTGTAGATCGTCTCCGATTGCTTGAAGCTTCGCGCCTTGGCGGGTCACACCGGTCACGATAACGAGATCCTGTCAATTATCGAGGAACTTCGCGAGGCTCGACTTATTATAAATTAAACTGCGCGTCGGCGAGTCATTCAATCAACATCAAAATGCCGATCAACAAGTTGGTATATCGCTCGGAAGAGGCGGTGCGGAACCGTACTATCAATGGAGAGAATTAATCAGAATTTACGTGCGCGATAACACCCTTTGCGTGGTCGCCATCGACTTTGTCACGAAATCGCGCAAGATTCGACAGATAGCGCCGCCTGTAGAAGATGGCGATGCCGCCAATAAACGTTACGTGCAGCAGAGCGTGCAAATTTTGAAATATCGGCAGGATGAATTCGAGAGAAAGATGGTTGCATTCCAGAATAACGTGCAAATTACCCTAAACGAACTTCAAAACATGATTCAAGAAGTAATTATTGCGTATCATCGCGAATAGATAAGAACTTGTAACGATGCGCCCCGAAAACGCATCATTCCCGGCGAGCATCAGCCGGATGCCGCCCGGCCGACCATCCGTCGGGCGAAACAAGGCACGGTGTGCCCTTTTTTAAATACCCGATCCCGCGTACAAGTCCGCGAACGGACTTACTGCGGCAACCAACTCGGAGCGCCGAGCGGTGCAGAAAACGGCCGAGCGCGGCCGAGCGCCGCCGAACGCAAATCGCGGCGTCGGGACGCCGTAACTCCCGACCGACCCGCCGCTCCATCCCGGCGCTTGCGACTGCCGTCGCGCATACCCCCACCACGACGACACCGCGCCACGGGTATAAAAGGCGCCGAATTGTTTAAACATTTAGATTCCGCCGTAAGCCAGCAAACCGACCCGACCAGTTCTCCGCTGCTCACGGATCCCGCAATCCAATCCGAACAATCAGGAGGTAGAGAGTTTTCTCTGGCTCTGCCAAGTGACGTATCTAGGCGATTGATTCAAACTTCCACCCGCGAACCTGTGGACACCGGAGTGAACCAGGGTAAGAGAGCTCTTCTCTTCCACGCGCCGCGCCGCGCGCGACCCCCGGTATATTGCCGGTAACCGCGACCGTTGTACATACCGCCGATACTCGGGCCCGCGTTCTTATATCACAGATACCCGCGCCTCGCGATCTCTGTACATACCGCCGATACTCGCGCCTCGCGATCTCTGCACGTACCGTCGATACTCGACTTTGTACATATCTCCGATACTCTGCGATCTCGCGGTATATCATACCGCTTCGATATTCACGTCAATCCGCGACCTTTGTACATATCTCCGATACTCCGCGATCTTGCTGTATATCATATCGCTTGTACATATCTCCGATACTCCGCGATCCTGCGGTATATCATACCGCTTCGATATTCACGTCAATCTCCGCGATCACACCGATGTATTGCGAATAAACTTTGTTACGTTTCCTCTTTTAACCGAGTCTTGTGTCTTCCTCCGCGCCTACTCCGAACCCTGACCAGCCGCGAGCTAGATCCGCGCTTCGGAAGCTAGGTTGTTTTAAACTGCGACCCGTTTTACTTCGGTCTCGCTAGCCGAAGGGGCGCTGTCCGCAAATTAACTGCCAATAGACGGTAGCTCCGCAGTATCCGCGATATTACTTTCTCGACGAAACTCGATTCCCGGCCCACACGCATGTAACGCTAATTCAAGGTTGTCGGTTACGGAAGGAAGGTGGGGAGGAGACGCAGCGCAATCAACACAAATAAAAATGATAATAGTATATTTCAGATAGAGTCTTGTGGGAACGTCGTACATCCTACTAGCGAAACCGTGACTCTCGATAATCACGCATCTGATAACTACTTTGATACGAAGCACTTCGTCACGGGGTTATTGTCACGTCTCAAATGTTCTCAGTCCAAGCACCACGAAATCAGAATGTCGTCGCGTAGGCTCACGGGAATCAGAAACTCGGAAAAGAGTGATAAATTTAGGAAAGGCTTTAATAAAAATCAAGGTAATACAAGGAATACTCGCGGTTACTCGCACGCACACAGTTTCAACGGGCATCAGGCCCTTCGCTCCCATTCCTCGCACGTCCTACTCTCTCGCGTTTCCTCGATCGACTCCCCTTCTCCCGCGCTCACACATACTCTCGACCATCACGCTCGCTCGCTCATTGGCTCTCGCCGTTTCGCTCGTTTTTTGGCTATTGTCATTGCACGCTCATCTCGCTCACTCTCACTCTATGTTCGCTCGTTATCACTCGGCCATTCTGCTTATTACTCGTCCTCGGGTAATGTTGTATCAAAATCTCGTAGATGCGCAGGTTGGCGTCTCTCCCTGGTTGAACGCCGTGGCTGCGGGTTCTCAGCGCTCTCCACCGTGTCCTGCTGTTCCTCGTCCTGGGCTCTCACGGTCTCTTCGTCCTCTCGATCTCGGTTTCTCTCCTCCTCTCGATCTGAATTTCCACCTTCACTCGTAGATGGCTCCAACAGGGACTCTACGTCATCTGCATCATCGTCAGACGCTTCGTCATCCTGCGGACGCCAGATCTTCAATTGGCTCGCGTGTGCGGTAGAGGCATACCGTCGTCCTGGCTCGTCTTGACGCAGGTCAGCCACTTTGTAGGTGTCCTCATGTAGCACCTGCGTGATTAATAGCGGCCCTCGATATTTCCGCTGTAGCTTTGTGCTCTCGCCGGTGGCAATCGGAGCTACTCGCATGTACATTATGTCTTCCACGTTGAAACGGATATTTCTCGCCCGGTTTCGATCGTAGAGTTCCTTTGTAACCGGACGGTACATTTGGAGGCCCGTTATGCGCAATTTTAGTCTCCTATCTTACGGTCGCCACTCGGTTTGACCTCTAATAACCGAGAAGGTGGAGGGCGAGTATCGCTCGCGTACTAATGATTTCCTTTCTTCTGTTTCAGGTGGACTTCCAGGATGGATTATTCCCGCCGCTCAGGCTCCCCGGATCTTTCGCCTTATCGCATACCAGATTACCTCGCGTCTCAATAATTACGATTATTATCTACTAATACTCTTCTTCTGTTTCAGGTTCCTGCCCCGGATGGATCATCGCCGCTGCTGGACTTCCGCTGGACGCTGATGGATCATCGCCGATGGACAAGGTAAGTCGAAGGTAAGTATAGTTAATCAATAATTAGCATTGAGATTTTATTTCAGAAATAATAATTCTTTATTCCCAGATCGTCATCACCTTACTACATTTCGGTTTACAACTGATTCGCACTATGTCGCGATCACAGGTAAGTCGGTGGTAAATAGTTACCGCTCACTATCGTCAAGTGAGTATTTAACGCGCAATTACGCGGGAGTTCCCGATTGTTATGTATTTCGAAAAGCAATGTTCGTGATCTATCGCTGTATTCGCGTAACTCTATGTCCGCGATGGTACAATACTGTCGGTAGATACGTCCGCTCGCCTTCGCGATACTCGAGAGACTGCCTAGAGTGACGCGGCTCGCGCTGGCTCCCCACCGCGGTAGCTTACCCCCACTCTCGGGTTGTTTTCGTCGCTCGCTATGACGTCGCAACTTTCTCCGATAGTTTTTGCGTGTTTTCGCATACGCTCCCATTGTTCGACGCGTGATTGTCACGCTTGTTTACCATGACTTCCTTCTCGA